>APFE031518860.1:0-26636 GCA_000404065.3 Pinus taeda | reverse complement strand
CAATTTTAATATTATAAAAATAATAATAATATCAAATTTATTAATATAAGTTGGGCTGGGTCCTAGGGTCAAAAATAGTCGTTTTATAGCCATTGGAGTCTCTACTCAATCTATTTAACTTGCTAGGCCAGATCTGTTTCTTCAACTTGTCCTGACAATGAACCACACTAGTTGGTTCGAAACGCGTCGACAAAGGTATTTTTTATGTGATTTACGCCGAAGCTCTTCTTATAGCTATGAGTATCTCAAATTTGAAAACATCCTCTATGAAAAAATCATTCATTTGATCATTGATTGAAGAGGGAAGGAGGGAGACCAACTCGATAATATCTTAGATGGGACAACCTAGAGGTTCTTAAAAAGGGCTTGAGAAAAATGAGCTCTTGCCTCATCATTGCCTTCAAAAAAATGTTGAGAGGTTTCATCTTTAGATTTTATTTCCCATATAGTGCTCCTTTTCTTTCTATAGTTTACATATTGATGGAAAAAAAATTCTCATTATCTCCAAGTTCACGCCAAACTTCAAGACTTTTTAAACATTGATTCCCTTCTTAAAAGAGAATATGTGTATGCCATTTATGTTTAAGGGAAAAAAGTTCCTGTAATATCCCTAAAGGTACCAACCTTGAAGCTAAACACCTATGTAAAGATGATTACTTCTTTTCCATATCCATCACTTCCATGTCTAGTTTTGCATGATGAGATTTTCCTGAGTGTAAGAAACTTGCTTTATTTCCTGGAGATTATCTATAAATTGGGCCATATATGTATAATACTCCTGGGATACCAAGTGATAATAAGAAGAGTGGATGAGTGTGCAATAGTACTCATCGAGGAGCTAGTAAGGGTTAAAGTGAGAGCGATATCTTTTTTATATGCCCCTAGGAATGATATGTAGAAGGATATGCCTATGGTTAGATAATCCTCCCATTACTACTGATGATTTAAAAGCATATGCTAAGTTTAGTAGGGCATAAGAGATGAAGAATCTATCAAGCCCCTTAGTGACTTAATTATCATTTGATTGACCATTTCTCTAAGTGGGAAAGAGATTTATTATATCAATCTAAACTAAATGTTGATTTATTATGATATCTATAAATAAATTTCTCTAAGGATCTGATTGAGAGTTTGCATCCCATATCCCTCTCAGGAAATTCATGAATTTTTTGTCACTGCCAAATATGGTATTAGGATCTGTGAGGATGCTTACTAAGAACAAATTCTCTAAAAAAGAGATTTGATCACTCTATCGAAAATAAACATTAGGAGCCAGGAGATCACAAAGTAAATCCTTAATTTTAAATTTCATAAAACTCATAGAGGGAAAAAAATGAAGAGAAAATCACATAGAAACTAGGGCTCCAACTAGTGATAAGTTTTCCTAAATGATAGCCTATGTCTAAGTGACGAAATGATCAATCTTTTAAAAAACCCTCTAAATAATTTTGAGCTCTTTTTTGAAGGTGTTTGGTTAATTTAGTGTGTCCTAAATTGCTACATTAATTATCAATCCGGGAGTCGTAAACTGATGAAGTGTGGCGCACTATATGTGCAAGATAACCTCTTTCTTACTTTTTGTCGTTTTTTATTTTTATGTTGTTTTTGGGGGTTTTTATCTTCATTTATCTCATAATGTGAATGGAACTCCTATTCCTAAGTTTCTAGAAGGCAAGTATGGTTATAGGTTTTAAGGCAATTATGTCCTCTATAAGGGTTCTCAAAACTTAACACTTCATAAGGTCTTAGAACATACTAGTGATGAAAATAATACTTGAATCAAGAATGAAAATATGCTGCTATTTAAAACATGTAATTAATGAACTATTGATTATGAAACTATCATCTCTGCTGTTGTCTAAATACAAAAAAATGATTTAAGCTACTGCACTCAAGGAAATCAAAGATTGCAAAGAAATTAAAACTAAAATCAAATTACATCATTCATAGTCTGATTTCTCGCTAGTTAGTCTAGCTATGGCTTTCGGAGATAATCGTCAATGACATGAGCAATCCAATATCTAATTATAGAAAAGTAAACTAAAATCAAGTCACAACATTCATATTTCGATCCCTCGCCAGTTAGTCGAGCTATGGCTTTCGGAGGTAACCATCAATGAAATGAGTAATCCAATATCTAATTGCAGAAAAGTAAACTAAAATCAAATCACAACACTCATATTCGATCCCTCGCCAGTTAGTCTAGCTATGGCTCTCAGAGGTAACCGTCAATGAAACGAGCAATCCAATATCCAATTGCAGAAAAGTAAACTAAAATCAAATCAAAACATTCATATTTCGATCCCTCTCCAGTTAGTCTAGCTATGGCTTTCAAAGGTAATCATCAATGAAATGAGCAATCCAATATCTAATTGCAGAAAAGTAAACTAAAATCAAATCAAAACACTCATAATTCGATCCCTCGCCAGTTAGTCTAGCTATGTCTTTCGGAGGTAACCATCAATGAAATGAGCAATCCAATATCTAATTGTAGAAAAGTAAACTAAAATCAAATCAAACATTCATATTTTGATCCCTCACTAGTTAGTCTAGCTATGGCTTTTAGAGGTAACCTTCAATGAAATGAGTGAGTTGATTTCTAAACTAACTTAACAAAGCAAATGAACAAGACTGAAATCAACAAAATAGAACTGGAATTAAAAGAAACTAAGAAAAGAAAAGTCAGTAGAGGATCAATTCCATATCACTAGTTATTGTGAAAATTATATACAGATGCCTGGGCTACCTACTCTATCCTTAAACACGCACACACTGATCAGTGTTATACAAAGCTTGTAAAGTCATGGACAGAAGTGAAATGTTAAAAATATATACACAAGTGAATAACTATAAAACATGTGCAGTGAAAATAAGGAAATGATACATAAAGACTATACAGCAACAATGGAAATGAAACCTCATTGTGCAGGGGCCCTTTGCACAACCTCGGCCAACAGGCTATCAATCCAAAATTACGTTCACACAAGCAGGTAGAACAGAGTATTCTTGTATATCTCAAAACACAGTTACAACAATAAAACTAGTGTCATGGCACAATGAATTCTTAACAACAAAATTACATTCAAAAGACTAACTACTATGCGTATAGAAACACGTTATTTATATCAAAGGTTACATAACTATTTTCCTTATAAAACTATGTGAACAGTGACACGTAAAAGACAACATCCATGGATTTAGCATAATGGTTGCCGTGATGATTAAATCTATTAAGGGTGGCTGTTGGATTCACCTTGTGGAGCAGTCCACAGGTGTCGATATGTCCCTAAGGATCTAGGAATGGCCACGAAAGTCTTCACGTGTTTGAAAATGGAGTCCTATTGATGTAGGACTCCTTTGTTTGACCACTGCTTGACCACCTTTGACCACGACCTTCTTTGATGAAACCAGCTGGACCAATAGGACCTGATCCATGTCTAGGTCATTTCCAATTTGCCCCTGTGGCTTGCTTTGCCTGGTAACACCTGCAACCTAAAGTTTAACAAAAACAACTGCGGAAAGTTGAATCAGCTGCAGAAAGTGACAAGATTCCGCAGCTCATGAGCAAAAATCTAGTTCAAACAGCAAACAGAGAACATAATTAGAAAACCATTTTAATGCTATTTTGGAATCAGTATGCAATGATTTTGATAGCTTAGGAGCTTCTGGTGAGTGGAAAAAGTCTAAGAAAGTGTGTAGGAGAAATGCAATTAGAGGGCTCAACATACCCCCACTGTGAAGGTGTTGCATGTCCCCATGCAACCAAAACTTTGACTATCCCCCCTTTAGATCATGTGCTTTGAGACTTCTTCCAGTACATCCAGCCCTATTCTTCTCTTTCTTGGTGCTGCTAACATCCTGGGCTTCCTCATCAAGCATCTGAATTTGAGGTTGATCAGTGCTCTACTTATCCTCCTGCACTTTTTCTTCAATTTCCTGTTCTTTTTATGCCATAGCCCAAGGTGCAACATTGTGTTGTCGTGAATGATCTTATCTAATCGAATTTGTTCCTTCAATGCTTCATTTTCATGTTTAATGTGTCTATTTAGGACCTCTAGTTCAAAAAATTCTTGTTTCAATGATTGGATTAGAGATTCTTGTGTTGTGTGAGGCTGGATGGATGAAGTGCTTGGACCTGTGGCTGTCTTTTCCAAGGATTCTATATAATCATACATTTCTTGCTGATTCGGGTCTATCTCGAGTGTAGTTTTCCTTGGGTTGTCCCCAAAATCTTGTTGAGGAGGACTGATTTCAAAGTCTGGCTGAGAAGGGCTCATGTCAACATCTGGATGGGAAAGAGGAGTATGGTGTGGGCTACGGTCAGGAGAGATTACTAGATTCTGCTCCAGTGTTTCTCCTCCTAATCAATGAAATGGGGTCCTTTTGTTTTCACTTTCCTCCACTTTCCTCTAAGCCTAGAGCTTCTCCTTAAATGTTGTGGACTAGTGCCTTCTTCCTCCATACTCTGTTTTTCTTTTCATTTCTTCTTGGCTATAGCTGATTGTTCCTGAAGATAAGCTAGTCTTTCAGACAGTGTTTGGTGGTCTTCTTCTTGGGAAGGATCTGGGGTTTGATATACAACTTCTATGTTTCTTTTCCCTTTTGGTTTTCTTTTCTCCTTATCCTCAGTTCTCCATTTCCTATTTTCAGGCATCTTATTTTCTTGATTAATTTCTTTACGATTGTCTTGAATTCTCACACTGGTTTCCTTTCTCCTACTCTTCCTTGCTATACTGCTCTCAGGTATTTCAGGGGGATCTTCAAAGAAGTTTCTCACCAAAAATCGTTCCCAGGTATCCTTCTTTTTCTTCAATTGGTCTTCAATTAAAATTTTCACAAGCCCGTGATGATACAGGTGGGGTTCTACGTCCTCCAAATTCTTTTGGACGGTTACGACCATATTTTTCAAACTCAGTAATAAAAATTAAGGCAGATTAAGGGTTTGATTTTCTAAAAAGTTCATCAGCAACCAGGTATGATACATATACATCGATCCAAAATGGCCTTCACACCTAATGAATTTTTGAATAATCAACAATAAACTGGCCCACTTCTCTTCTAAAGCATGGACAGGAATTCCTCATTTGAATATAGTTACATCCATACCTGGATTGTGTAGGATAACCCTCCAAGCCTTCTCGTCAAAGCTCTTGTTCTTGAACCAGTTTTCTCCCTCATGTGGGAGTTCTGTAGCGGCTGTTATAGATGCCTCGGTGACTGTAAACTTGAGGTCCCCAATTTCCACCTCCAGGCTGTTAAAAGACCTCGCAAAAGCTTTTGTAATCTCCTTATTGTAGCCTCTGAACTTTTCAATGAACCGTAGCCACCATGCCTTCTTCAGTATGTTTTTCACTTGGGGGTACCCCTCTATAAACTTGGCCCCTTCCGGTTCTGCTCACAGCAATAGACCCATTCCTTCCTTTTGTTCTTAAAATTTGTCTACATGGGAAGGGTTTAGCGGAGGTGAGACAGCTGGGTTAGCGGGAGTGAACATGGTTTATGGAGAAAACCAGTGACTCTGAGCGGAAAACAGAGGACAGGTAGCGGAAGTGAATTCGTGGAATGGAGAGGAGGCTTATGTGGACAAGGTGGAAATGTAATCATGGATTCAATAAAATAATAGGGGAGTGAAGTGAACCCGGCAGAATTTTTAAACTGAATGGCTGCGGAATTTGTGCGACGGAGAAGAGCTGTGATCAAATTGACCATGGCCCATGATTACAGGTGGAGTGTAAAAGTGCAGCCAAACACGAGTTAAATCCGAGCGCTAATCATGAGGCCATTGGAAAAATAAATGCATGGTTTGTGGAGGAATCATGGGTCGTGGAATGGTTATGGAGGCTATCACGCCAATAATTGCATATAATGGAGCTTATGGTTTCATAACTATGTAAAAATGTGCTTTGAATGCTATTTGAAATAAATTTCTACTCATACCTTGGAATTTTGCCACTTTTTGTCCATTAACCTTTGATCAACTGCTCCTTGTTGATGCCTTTAGGTGCCCCATGTCTTCATAATATGTCCTCAGTCATACCTGCATTTGAATTTTATTATTTTTTTGCCTATTATCTAACTGCCAATGTTGAATGACACGGTGCTAGCTGTAAGAAGAACTTCAGCGTAAATCACATGAAGAAAGACCTTTGTCGACGCGTTTCGAACCAACCAGTGTGGTTCATCGTCAGGACAAGTTGAAGAAACAGATCCAGCTTTGCATGTTAAATAGTCTGAGCAGAGCCCCCAACGGCTATCTTGACCAACGGCTTGTCTAATCTGAGCGAAGACCAGGATAACCGCGGAATCCCTGCATCTTTTTAGGAAAGCTAGATCTGACTTCAAATTCGAGACCTGCAAGCGTGATCGTTCAAAATGATGAACCTTCGAAGCAATGGCTTTACCGTGCAGGTAATCAATTATTGAGGCTTCTGTGATCCATAATAGTTGTAAGAAGAACGTCGGCGTAAATCACATGAAGAAAGACCTTTGTCGACGCATTTTGAGCCAACCAGTGTGGTTCATCATTAGGACAAGTTGAAGAAATAGATCGAGCTTTTCATGTTAAATAGTCTGAGCAGAGCCCCCAGCAATATATTTAACCATTTAAAGTGAATCTCTATCTTGCAAATGAGATATAATGTTATCAAACCAGCTCATAGAAAGATAGAAAAGATAGATCAATGCCTTAGAATTCATCCTCTTCGAAGGGGCAACCTCCTTGAATGATACAAATGAAAAGAGATCCTTTCTATATATAAGTGTCTAAGCTATCATAATATAATCAGAGCCGACATAACAATAATAAGCTAAGGGAACAATAATAACAATAGTGGGCTTCTATGGGGCAAAATAATAACAATATGGGGACTACATGGGCACAAAGATATAATAAGGGGGTTGTACTAATAACAATAAGGGGTTACACTAGTAGTATAGGGACCTAACATGCCCCTCTCCTTCAAAAGGTGTTGCCCTCAATGCTTGGGTAGTTCTTGATGCTTCTGTATAAATGCTTGTCCTCCCATGTGGAATATTCAATGGTTAAGTTCTTCCACTTGATGAGATACTCTGAAATTAATCGATTTCGTAGTTTTCAATTTCTCGGTTCTGTGACTACTTCAGGTTCCAATATGATTTTTCCTTCCTTGTCAAGTTTTCGCAATGAACTGGGATCTTCTACAACTTTTGAATGAGTTCCCACTCCTTTGGGCATATGGATATATGTAAGGGCTGATGTTTGGAGGAACACTTCATAGAATCAAATGAATAGCATGATCATGATCACGAATAGGTGGGAGGCCTTTTGGAGTCTCAAATACCTTGGAATGATTGTCCAAAACATTTTGGAGATATGGAGAAATACATGATTTCAATGTGGGATCCTCTAGTGAACATAATTGTGTAATTACACCCCATTGTTCTTTATTTAGAAGCTTTTTCATGTTGTTAGAGTTGATTATCTTTCCAGGTTTTCCTTCGATACTTCTCAATTCAACTTTCTTTCCTTCCAAAAAAAATTTCAAGAAAAGTTCCTGAAAATTAAAATCTATCGTACCTAAAGATTGTAGCCATTGGGCTCGTAGTAAAACATCAGCACCACCCATTGGAATGGAAAGCATTGGGCTACTCAATACATATTCTCCCATGGATAGCTTGATATTATGGCACTTTCCAAAGCAATTTATGCTTCCTCCACTTGCAACCATCACTTGACACTCTGGTGCTAGATATAGGAAGCAATTCAATTCATTGGTTATCTTACAATCAATAAAATTATGGGTATTGCCCGAATCAATCAACACTCTTACCTTTTTCTTCTTGATATGTCCTTCTATCTTGATAGTTTGAGGAGTGGTAATTTCTTCCAATGCATTACAAGATATGGTCGGATTGATTTCTTGAAACTCGATGTGACCTTTCAATTCTTGAACATTTTTCTTCTTGATATGTCCTTCTATATTGATAGTTTGAGGAGTGGAAATTATGTCCAATGCATTACAAGATATGGTCGGATTCATTTCTTCTTTCTCGATGTCATCATTCACTTCTTGAACCTTTTTCTTCTTGATATGTCCTATCTTGATAGTTTTAGGAGTGGTAATTCATTCCAATGCTTTACAAGATATGGTCAGATTCATTTCTTCATTCTCTTAGGTTGGTTCCTACTGTATATACTCTTCTTTTGATGTTTCTTGATACTTTTCTTCCTCCTCTCCACAATCAATGTAAAATAATTCTCAGAACACTTATGACCTTTAATGTATTTGTTATCACAATTATAACAAATCCCTTTTTCTATTTTTTCTTCCAATTGTTGTGGTGTAACCCTTGTAGGTTGTGGAAGGCTAGGAGAAACAACACTTCCATCTTTATAGTTGTGAGGGGTAGACTTCCTTGTTGCCATAAACTTTTTTTCACTTTGTAACAAAGCCCTTTTTCTCTTTTTTCTTCCAATTGTTGTGGTGTTTCTCTAAAGAAGCTGTTGCTCTTTGTATCCTCATAATGTGCTATAATTTCCTCCATGAGAATTGACCATCTAAAAAGTGGTTTACGAGAACAAATCCCTTTATACCATAAAAATTGATCTTGTTCTAAATATGAAGATGCAATAAATACATTTTGTAACAGTGGTACACCATGTAGATCAAAATAAGTATTTCTTTTCTTTAATTTGTAATTTTATTGATTTATTTTTAATTTGTATTTTGATATTTTTTTCATGTTTTGCAATAAAATTATTATTATTGGAAATTTTGTTTTTTTCTTCTAGGAATTTTTTTTTTTGGTTTTTCCTAAGTAAAAATTTAAACAAAAAATTGCTAATCTTTTATTTTTCTTGAACAATGATTTTTTAGCCATATATATATATGTGTGTGTGTGTGTGTGTGTGTGTGTGTGTGTGTGTGTGTGTGTATATATATATATAGATATAGATAGATAGATAGATATAATCGAATTATTTTTCATGTAAATTAGCTAAAGAAGTTAAGTATTTTAGACACCTAATCCTTAGGGATTTGGTGAATATTTTGAAAATATGCAAATAAGGGAAATATTAATAGTTAGAATAGAAAAAAACCTTAGGATATAAAGGGTTGCAAGACATACCAAAATCATCGTAACATAGCATCACAACACAAATTCTATGCTCATATTCCCTCCTTAGCAACTCCTCGTTCATTCTCACTCGTTAGCTTTTACCACTTTATCAATGCTCAGCATTTTACTAACCCTACTCATCTCTCCCTCTGTCAGTCATGACAACCTAATCAATTGTCCCTATGTATATTACATAGTGTACCAGAAACACTTGTTGTTTGGTTGGTGATCGTTGACGGTGAAGAATTTTGAGGAAACTATCCTCCTCACTGCATAGAGGAGGTGCAATTCTCTATGAATGTTTTTTCTTCAGTATTTTGTTCTCACAATTGCTCTAAGCATAATTCTTTTTTCATTTTTTCTATTCTTTTTCCCTCTCTCCATTTATCTATTAACATTAAAAACCTTAATATATGGACTTAATATTGCGAGAAAGATCCATTACCCTCTTCATCTTGCTTTTACCCTTTACATTACTCGACAAATTTAAAAGCATTTTTCATTTTATCATTAATGAAAAATGGTGTTAACCCAGTTCTCCGGTGAGATCAGGCCTGTGCTCTGCGACCTAGGGTTTTGCTCACCTCTGCAATGGCGCAATATGAAATTTCTCTGCCTCCACTTACCATCTGCCTACCTCACCGTGACAGCAGATCTGATCTGAACTCATCTGCAATGGATTTCCCCCAGGGGGGATTCAAGGCCTTCCCGTTCAAGAGAAAGCAATCCTCAAGCGAAGAATCTGACCAGGCCTTCGGGACCAGTACAGAACGACATGGATAAACGGGAGCCCCTAATGCAAGAAACGACAAAAGATTCCACTGTTCAGTCTGACAGAAGAAATGAAGAACAAGAAGGAAAGAACAAGCAACAGGAAACGCCCAAGGTTACCTCAACGACGTGTAGACCCATAGCAACTGAAAGACCCAAGATAGAACTTCCCAGCCATAGAATGAATGGTTAGATCCAGTACATGAGGGACCATGTACTCATTGGAAAATTTATTGGATTCTGGCCGACTGAAAAAGCTCTGCAAGGATGGATCTCTACCAAACGGAAACCCAAGGGACATGTTACCCTGCAGCTAGGACTAAAAGGGTTTTTCACGGTGATTTTCATTTACATCGAAGATCAGAACAGGGTTATGGATGAAGGTCCCCCCTTCTTCAACTTTGCTGGTCTGTATTTAAGGGAATGGGTAGAGAGATTCAACCCTGACAAGGAGGATCTCAGTTGGGCGCCAGTCTGGATCAGGATGTACTCGCTCCCATTGGAATGTTGGGATGAAGAATTGCTCAAAGATATTGGTAAGGGGCTGGGAGAGTTCATCAAAATTACTGAAGAAACGAAGTTGCGCAGATATACCTCCTATGCCCACATTTGTGTCTTGATGCGCCTGGACAAAGCCCTTCCGGACTCGGTAAGTCTCTTCCATGATGACTATGAATGGATCCAACCCCTCGATTTTGAACATGTACCCTTTCACTATCGTAAGTGCCATGCCCTTGGACATCTTTTCTGGGATTGCCCTCTAAATGCTAAACCTCAAGCCTCTGAACACTCAGGCAAGTCAGACCATGATGGCTTCACCAAGGTTGCAAACCATAGAATATTACATAAAAAACCTTCCTCTGGGAAAAAACCCCAGCAGGACATTGCTTCCATCCCGTCCACGAGCAACAACTTTGAGGTTCTTACTAAAACTTTAGAAGACCCACCTCATAACTCTGTGCCAATCCCACCGATGATCATCACGTCCCCTGTGCCCCCTCTATCTGCCTCCTCTCACACTCCCCTGACCCTAAAAGACATCATTGGGATTCCTAAGGTGACTTACAAGAACCCTGATTGGAAACCCAATGAAATGGATGTTGATGGACTCCCAAGCCAGACTCTGCACTTAGCACTCACCTGAATAGAAAGCAGTCAAATGCAACACATGGAAGAAGAACTGAAAAGCATTGATTTGGGAGGGTTAGAAATATTTGAGCTGGAACAAGTATGCAGAAAGAAAGAATACGAAAAGATTCAAGTGCACCAGCTCAGTACATTAGAAGTCATCATCTCCAGGGCTTATCAGCAACAACAACTAGGCATACAGCCGGGCACCCAATGGGATGGCAACTTTCTTCCTAAAGACTCCAAAAAACGTGGAAGAAAGACAGATCTTCAGAGAACTATTTCCATAGGGAAAATCCTAGTTGACTCAGGCAGATATGCTAAATTGACAAAGTACTACAAGCCCACCACTAATAGTGAATCATGAAGCTCACTTCATAGAATCAAAGAGGGCTCAATAGCCCCGGGAAACTCAGAATGATAAAAAATATGATAAAGCAGGAGTAGCCTCTAATGGAATGCACACTTGGAGCAATTGCAGAGCTGGGCAGCAAAAAATTGCTTCAGAACTCGATAGATTCATCATCTCTGATAACACAGTGCACCTTGGCGGCGACATCTGAGCATAAATTCTTCCATATTCAGGCACCGATCATTGGCCTATATCTCTCCAATGGCAAAGGGAAGGAAACTCAGCCAGACGTCCATTCCATTTCCAGGCTTTTTGGCTCTCCCATCCCGCCTTCAACGATCTCATCAGATCCACTTGGAGCAACTTCCTAGTGCCAGAAGGATAAAAAATGTTTCAGTTTCAACAGAAACTCAAATTCCTGAAATCCCAAATCAAGCATTGGAATGAAGAGACTTTGGCAACATTTTTCAGGCTCAACAAGATCTAAGGAAAGAAATGAGAGAACTCCAACAACAGATAATCACAGAGGAATACAAGGAAGGGACTTTGGAACGGGAAAGGCACATTCACAATTAATTGGAGGAGAGAAGAAAGCAGGAAGAAATTCTCTGGAAGCAGAAATCTAGGATTAGATGGTTGAAAGAAGGTGAAATGAACACTAAATTTTTCCACTTAACTACAATACAAAGAAGAATGCACAATACCATCTCTTTCATACAAAAGCAAGGAGGGGAAAGAGTGGAAAACCAGGCAAAGATTGAACAAGAGTTCATTAGTCACTTCCAGGAGGTCCATCAAGTACCCCAAACTAATAGAAGACCTGCTATAGATAAGATCACTCAAAACGTATCGAAAATTATCACAGAAGAACACAACCATCTCCTCCTTCGACTAGTTATTCCTTAGGAGGTGGATCTGGCTATGAACCAGCTCAAGGAGGGCAAAGCTCCTGGTCCGGATGGCTTCACTACTACCTTATTCCACTCTTTCTGGGATCTTATAAAAGAGGAGGTGTGGCAATTGGTGGAGGAATCGTGCATTCTTCATTGGCTTTTTCCCTCTCTAAATTCAACTTTCATCACCCTCATCCCCAAAGAAGAGAACACCTGCACTCCAGACAAATTTCACCCAATATCTCTTTGCAATGTTATATACAAGGTTATATCGAAAGTCATTGGCGACAGGTTGAAGCCGCTTCTGCCCTTGCTCATATCGCCTGAACAATCTGGATACGTAGAAGGAAGACAAATTCTGGATGGCATTATCCTCTCTCATGAAATCATACACTCCCTCAAGAACTCCAAACAAGCAGGTATGATTCTCAAGATTGATCTCTCCAAGGCTTTTGATAAGTTAAGTTAGATTTATATTCAAAAATGTTAAATGCCTTTGGTTTTTCACCAATGTGGGTTTGCTGGATTTTGAGTTTAATTTCTACAACATTCTTCTCCATCCTCATAAATGGCATTCCCTATCGACCCTTCAGTCCCTTCAAAGGCATCAGGCAAGGTGATCCCCTATCTCCATTCCTTTTCATTCTAATGGTGGAAGGTTTGGGTTGACATGTCAAACAGGCCCTCCTCTCTCAGCGTCTCAAACGAATCTCCATTCACAACTCTCCAGCCATCATGCATCAACAGTTCATTTGATGACAATATGCTATTTGGGTACCCTTCTATTCAGGAAGCCTCCATTTTTAAATCCCTCTTGAATGATTTCTCTGAAGCTTTAGTAACAAGCATCAATAAGGCAAAATCACAGATTTTCTTTTTTCACACCCCACCCATAACACAACATGCTATTGCTCGCATTCTAGGCTTCTCCATAGCTTCCTTACCTTCCAAATACATGGGTGCCCCCCTTACAGACTCTGCAATCAAGCACGCCTCTTGGTGTATGCTCCTGGAGAAACTTGAATCTCGTCTCACTCTATGGACTCACAGAACTCTGAACATAGCTAGCAGACTAGTGTTAATCAAAGTTGTGCTTCAAGCAATGCCTCTCTACCTCTTCTCAATCCTGGCAGCGCCTAAATGGGTCCTTAAAAAAATAGGAGCTCTACAACACAATTTTCTCTAGGGTGCAACTAGTACAAATCGCAAATGGGCCCTAGTAAAATGGACTATAGCATGCAAGCCAATGGAAAAAGGGGGTATAAGTTTGTGAGATCCTAATGATAGTAACGAAATCATGGGCGCAAAAATATGGTGGCAATGGATCTCTGTGCCCAATAAGCCATGGGCAGCCATCTGGATAGCCAAATATGCCAATCATAGACCAGCGAAGGAGCTTATTATATTCACTCCTACTTAAAAAGGATCAATAATTTGGAACACTGCTAGATAACACTTCTTGTTGATCCAACAACACAATTTTTTTGAAATAAGGAATGGCAGCATGGCTTGATTCTGGACGGATGCCTGGAATCAACTACCAAAGCTCAATGACATCCTCAAACCACCTCCTTGCCAAGAATGGGAGGAGCAACAAAAGGAATCCGTCCAACAACAGTGGACTCCGGAGATAGAACAGGGGCATAGACAATGGAAGCAGATCAACAAGCTGATCAGGAATGCAGATAACCAGACAAAATAGGTCTTAGAGAGTGAGCTCTAAAAACGTCGCATTAGATCCTCCGAAGGCAGGGATATCTTAGGATGGGGATATACCCCAAGAGGTTCCTTTACCACCAAAGAGGCTTACAAAATTATATGCAAAGATCCAACACACATGGATCCTATATGGGGAAGAATCTAGGCTCCGGGTACTTGGCCCAAAGTATCCTTATTCCTCTGGTTTACTGGGCACCGGAAGATCCTAACTTGGGACAATTTAAGGAAAAGAAACATTCGTGGGCCCTTCGTATGTCCCAATTGCCATTCTCAGGAGGAATCGCTTCAACATCTCCTGGATTCCTGCACTCTTGCCAACCAATTGTGGGAGAAGGCCAACTTCCGTTGCCAAAGAAAATGGAGAGTGTCCGAGGATACTATCAAATCCATTCGCTGTTGGCACCAAAATCCTTACAAAAGCGCACTTCTCAAGCAATTATGGAGAATGATCCCGGGCCTTCTCTTATGGACAATATGGAAAGAAAGGAACAAGCATATATTCAAGGACCAAAGCACTCCTTTAGAAATCATCTAGGTCAACTTCTATCTCAATCTTAAAGAGACCTTGGCACTCCAATCTTGGCTGCCGGATGATTCTCCCACTCTTACAAATGAAAAAGCCATTTGGGAAAACTGGAACATACAACTCCCACAAGGAACTCACAATCACAGACCTTCAGAAGGCAACAACGTCAAAAAGCAGTCATGGAACCCCCTCCAAAGCATACTTTCAAACTCAACTTTGATGGAACTTCTAAGGGAAACCCCGACAAAGTAGGATTTGGTGGCATTTTCAGAGATCATAAGGGTTCGCCTCTCCTCATTTACTTTGGAACCATTGGACGGGACAAAAACAACTCGGCTGAGCTGGAGGGTCTTTGGAAAGGATTACTCCTTTCCCAGCGCCATGGATTCCATCCTCTAGAGATAGAAGGGGACTCCCTCATCCTCATCAATTTGGCGAACCAACTTCTTAATGGAGCTCATGCACATAAAATTGCCAACAGTTGGAGACTTGAAGCCAGACTGGAGGCTATAGAACAATTGCTTTGCACCAACCAAGCCATTATATTCAATCATGTTAAGTGGGAAGGCAACAAGGTCGCTGATCTACTGGACAACCTGGGAGTGGAAAATGGGCATAATCTTCTCACTGGAGCTCTAGACATAATTCATAATCATGATCAAGAACAGGAATGCAAAATTCTAGTCCAAAGGGATGCAGCTCCTCCAGATGCGGGCGTATAGCTAGGTTGTTAATGTGATGGGACAGGGGTGTGGCGAGGCGGGACGACACCTCCCCACCCAGTACCGCACAGTTAAACACCTGTTGAATGAAGGACCTTGGCATTTGAGGAATGCTTGATTCATTTGCTTCACCTCAAGCGACTCTGATCCTCCCAGCCTATCCTTCGATATGCTTATTGCCTCTACACGCTCTGGCTTGCCCTGGACCTCGACTCTCTTCAATGCCATAGTAATGGAGGGTGCTTCTTGAGGCATGAATGAGGATGATAAATTAAGGATTGTTGTGGAGTCTCTGTTGATTCACTTGCACTTCTACCCAGCCTCTGATCTCTGCTCTGGTTATGGTCTGTATGATGCTGGCTCTCGCAGCTTGACAGGGGCGAATAAGCTGGAGCTATGCTCCGGTCTCTTTGAGAAGCCACCTCCATCATTCCTTCGGTTTCTCTCTTGGACCTCAGGCCTTTGTTTTGTTGACTCTGTGATTTTCCCTGGCTCAGCCATCGTTGCTACTCAGCGTTGCTTTCATCTCGCTGTTGTTGTTTCCCCTATGCCCCGTTTGCGCCATAGAATGTGGTGCCGTAGGGGCACTCCTCGGCATGTGCGCTCCAGCCCATCTTCCGATTCTCCCTCTGTCTCCAGTGAATTCCCCACCAGCCATTACCCTCAGACTCGCAGTAGGAGAGGGCGTCTTCATTTTCCAAGCCAGTACCCTGAGCCTTGTCCTCTAGACACCACGTCTTCTACCTCATTCAGCTCCATGATTTTCACCTTCAGTTTCTCTCAGAACTTCCCGAGGATTACAGCTCACATTTCGGTGGTCTTTCATGAGGAAGCCCAGGGGGGAGAGTCTAGATATCATCCGGAGGGCCCTGGCTCTGTCTCTGCTCCAAATCCGTTTCTCCAAAGGGGAGCTGGAAGCACGTCTTTGCAGGTACCGAAGGCACAAGCTCGCAATTCTCTTGACGTGGTGATGGCGTCAGTGGATCCTGTTCCTTCTGAATCCGAACCTGCTCTTGCAATGGATCTGCCTGATACAGGTTGGTGCAGAATTGTGGAAGAACCTCCAGATGATTAGTTTTCTCACTGTTGCCTTGTTCTCATGTCCTGCGGCCCATACTAGCGGGCAAGTTTTTGTTCAAACTGATATGTGGGTTCATTCCTGCAAGTTTTGGTTCAAACTGCAAGTTTTTGTGAATTTCTATAAACTCTGTAATATCAAGAAGGTACCCACTTGTTCCCCTTGTGCGGGTTCTGACAGCTGGTTCTAGATTAAGCTCTCTGTCATGGAGAGTGTTTTTGATATTCTCTGCCTCTCCTTCAGGGCAGTGTTTTTGACTTCGGTCACGTTGTAATTTTACCTTTTTATGTTAATAGATTAATCTTATTTAGGAAAAAAAAAAGCGTTGATGAACAATGTAGAGACTTGGAGCACTTGGGCCTCTATTTAACAAATTCAAATATATACATTTAAAAAAACATGTCACACCATTCTTCCCATCCAGATTCAATGTCACTTCACTATGGATATTCTATATATATAAATAGGCTTTGTTAAAATACCATGACTTATCAATAGGACATACTTAATAAACTATGTGGTATTTATTCATATGTTTTTTTCTAGTTAATTAATTTAATTAAAATAACAAAAAATGGAATAAATACTTTGAAAATAAATCTAAACTTTTGATTTATTGATATCACTAAAAATATTTTAAGATATTCAATTGAGATTAAGCCTCTAGCATTCACTTAATAATTATTTCTAATTAAATTAAATTGTTAATAATTATTGATAATCAAATTGAAATTCTAGAAACCTTATTCCAAAATATACACACATACATCCTTAATTAATATGATAAATTACTCATTTAAACTATGTGATTATTCCCATGCAATGAAAAAAAACATAATTTTGGTATGTTATTTAGCTTATCCATAGTTTACATTTTAAATCCAAATATTCTAAAATTTTACACGGTGCTACTGAAATCAATATGCTCAATACAAAGACTACTAAAAGCAACACAATATTATTAAATATTCACATCAAAATGCTTATGAGGAAGATAAAGTGATACAACAAACAAGTAAATTTGAATGCAATATCAGGAGGATCGACAATGTTTTTGGTGAAAGAATGAAAACTATTTAGAAAGAATAGTTATTGGTCACAGGTCAAGATCTTTTACTTCTTTCCGAGTTTCCTTGTTCTTTGATTCTCATGGAAGGTGAAGCCCCCAACTAATCTCATCTTCAATCTTGTCCCTGTGGGAATTCTTTGTATCCTTCTTTTCTCTATATTTCTTCTACTGCGTACAAAATGACATAACTAGTACTTCAATAATAGTAGTTATAGCATTATATTTCTAATAAATATATCTTTTTGGTTGGCCTTGTTTATCAACCCTGTGCAAATTAGGATAATTCAAATTTTACAGATCGATTCATACATTTTAAATCTTAGAAAAAGTTTGACCTCATCACCATTAAATTTAAAATTAAAGAATAAGAGATACCAGTGGAAACATATTGGCATCGAATCTTCCCAATTCCCCTAAATGCTCAATTCACTTATGATGCTTCTCCTCCTCGATCGCCTTCTCGTATATTATCGCCTCTAAAGTACAGTCTTTCTTCTTGGATGGTTGAAATGATGACTGAGCTCATGTTTCCAAAATTTCAATTACAACAAATTCAAAGGAAATTCAAAAATCACTTTAATACCCTTAAAATAATTAAAACAAAATTGAATTAGACTGCAACAAGATGGTAGCGAATGCAAATATCGACTTTTAACATCTTGCGATATTTAGCTTATTGAGCATATTATATTAGATGTCAGGATGACGCGAAAGTGGTGTTGCTCTACAGTACTTGATGTACTATCACATCGTCATTTCAATCTAAAGTAACTTGTTTGATTCAATAACCAGCAGATCAATCTACAGTCATTAACATATATTCATACACAAAATGTTAATCTACAACAAGTAAATTTCCATCCATCATCAGCATTTGAAACAAAAACTATTAATATATAATTATACGCAACATAGTAATATACAACACTTAATTTATATCTAAAATCATCATAAACCAAATCAGAGACTTTAAGAAATCAGCCGCACAGAAACCTACACCGGGAGACATTGTCCTCCCAACCACTAACTACCTCCAGCTCTCCCCCGAGCTTGATTGTTTTCCCTGAATATAAAACCTCTTGTTGATCTCCTCCATGGTTATTTATTCCTTCATTCATGATAATGTTTCCAATTCCGAGGTGTCCCTCTTTCGTAAGATTTAATGCTTTCTTTCCTAGGCTTTTTCTTTTAAAGCCGACCTTTTTCACCCACAATACTTTAAAGGAAACCAGTCTTAGAATTTTTCTCTAGCTAAGCTGTTTCTAATGGAATTTACCTCCCACGCTTAATCTTATCTAGAATCTTTAAAGATTCTAATCGTGAAGAATTGACAATCTTATCTTCAGTGTCTTTTCTGAGTGCATAATTTACTCAAGTAATAATTTCATTTATTAACAAAATATTTACAATAATTTATGGATAATTTATGGAGTGATTTTAGGATTTAGGAAAAAATTGATTTATGGAGTGATTTATGGGTGATCTATGGAATTCTCTTAGAATTTAGAAAAGCTATTGCATTTTCTCAATTCTACTTATTGTAAGCCTGTGGGAAAATATGAGAACTAATGACATAATAAATGTAGAATGAAGCCAAGAGAGAATAAGGATGGATTCCAAGCATGCATTAAAAGACAAGTAACTATGTTATTTTAAAAGCATCGTGTTTGCATATGGTGCATGAAGAAATAAGAATCAAATTTATTTACCTTACAAAGATATGTACATTTTACAAGGTATTTTTCAACGTATGTGAATCTAATTTTAATTAAAGTACATTATACTTAGTTAATAATTAATTTAAACATTGCTTAAGCATAATATTTAGATATACAAGGAAGTTATTATTTGAAAATCCCTGAATCCATCTATAGGACATTACGATAATATGTCAACATCTTTCAATACCAATCATATAATTGGAACCTATAATTAAGAAAAGGATTAGTGTGTGAATTTCCAATAGAGGGTCCATCATTATTTATTTTTCTTATAATTAATAATTAAATAGAGAAGAAATTTGGAAATATTAGAATGTTGTTATATTTAATAATAGATATAAAGTTGTAATTTTTAAAACTTAAATAATTAACTTTTATATTTTAAATTTTGTTTCAAAAACTTCTCTTTATGTAAAATCATACAGTTTCAATAATTCAAAATTACATTTTCATATAATTATTTACCAAAATTTAAATAAAATTATTAAAAAATATTAACACGCAATCAAAGCTAGAAATTTTATGGTACATTGATTTTCAATACACATTAAATGATAAAATGAAAATTTGAAAAATACAAGTCTAATTATGCCTTATTCTAAAATTCTAATAAATTGTAATTACAAATGTGTGACCTTATATAGCACATATGTAAACAGAAGATGCAAAGCTCACAAACACTCCATTGTCATGGTGTCAAAAATTTAAATACAATACCGAAAAGTAGCATAACTAATATGTTAAATCACTCATTTAAGCTATGACTAGTAACTCAAGGGAATTATTCCCAATGCCATGGCTAAAGAACACTTTTACAGGTCTAGAATTGTTTTCAGTTGTCTATAATAACATAAACACAAATCATTATTTAACTTATATATATTAACTTTAATGACTATATTAACGTCTATTCCCTTGCTGACTTTGGAATGTTGAATATAATGCCAATGATTGAATATGGTTGAAAATGGTTGAAAATGATGCTTTGATTTCCTTCCAAGAGAAACGACTAAGGTTGGTCGAATTGTTGGTTTGTGTAGGAATTTCAGAGATCTAGTGCATAGGAAGGGAATTGATTTAGCTGGAGAGTAGATGAGTATTTCACTTGTGACATACTGGAAATTTTTCCCTTGTTGTAATTATCTAAAGAAAAAATTTTATTGTAGAAGAATAATGCAATACACACAACGTTGCAGGTTCTCTCGAGAGTTGGTGTTTCCTGGGTATATCTTGTGTTATGTGTTGTCACATTTGTCTTATGATTTATCTTCCATTATGCATGTTACAACACTCAGCGTGTTTGTGATTTAAGTTTCCATGATATCAGTAGTTTATATCTCTTGGTATTTTCCTCTAGAAGATTACAAATCACTTCACTGAATTTTAAGGAAATCTAACATGGTATGAGAGCTTAGTTTTTGATTGAGGAACATGAACATATTTTATCTTCAAGAGAAAATTATGCGATTTAGAGGAAGCAAGTTATCATATCGATTAAGTTGTTAGGGTTTTGAGTAGTGTGCATTGAATCTAGTAGTGTGATTTGTATTTAACCATGTAATTTGGCAGTATGGCATATCAAGGTCTCATATTTGAAGACCAATTTAATGATGCATCTAACTTTCATTTGTGGAATGAAAGGATAGAAGTGGTGTTGCAGGAATAAGTGGCTTGGTATTTTGTTGATAATGTACCAACCACACCAATAGATCCATAGTAGGTGGCTCAGCATAGTAAAATGGATGCTGAGGAAAAAAGGACTATCCTCGAAGGAGTCAAAGACCACATTATTCCTCACCTAATTGGGAAGAAGAAATCAAAATAAATGTGGAATACAATAATAATTATTTATAAAGGTTCAAATGAGGCCAGAAAGCTGGTACTGAATGAAAATCTCAGGAGAATTAAAAGGTCTAAGTCAAATTGAGTGGCTTCTTTCCTTACCAAGTTTCCCAAAGTAAGGGAAAAGTTGTCTAATGGGGGTGAGATAGTTCAAGAAAGGCAACTAGTAAATTTTTTTTTTTTGGGTTTCAACAAATCATGGCAAGCCTTCACATTTGGGATATGTGCTTGAGAAAACTTTCTAGATTGGAAAAATTTGTGGGTTGACTATTCTCAAGGGGAGGCTCGTAGATAAAATCAAGTTGCATCTCATGTTAAAGGGAAGGAAGATCAAGAAATTTTCACTTTAGGCAGGAAAGGGACCAAGTATAAGGATAAAAAGAGTAATGTTGGTGGGGAGTTGGGTTCCAAGGGAGAGAATAAGAAGAAATATCACAACAAGATCAAGTATTTCTCGTGCCACTAGTTTCGGCGTTATACTCCTAGATTCAATAAGAGAAAGAAAGGGTACAAGAAGGACCACCTAGCAACCTTTGCAGAGATTTTAAGTTTGATACAACCACAACATTTACTAGAAAATGAGGGCATGACTCAGGAAGTGAGATTAGAGAGTTGCGACATAGGTGCATGGGAGTTGGTGGTAATTCAGTTGAGTACAAGTAGGTGTGAAAGAGAAGCGAAGGAAGAGTGAGGGTTTTGGCAGATTGTAGACCTGAACATTTGAGAAGAATAAATCGAGTGAGATTCGAGCATCTACAGCTAAGTGCAAAGGTCCATTCACACGTGCATGTAGGAGAGAGAAAGTGTGCTTGCATGTGTGGATCAAATTGTTGGTTTGTGTAGGAATTTTGTAGATCCAATAGCCACGAAGGGAATTGATTTAGCTAAAGAGTGGATGAGTATTTTACTTCTTGTAAACTAGGAATTTTTCACTTGTTATTCTTAGATGAAAATCCTTTGTGGTAGATTAAAATAATGGAATACACACAACATTGTAGGTTTCCCGAAGTTGGGGTGTCCTAGGTATATCTTGTGTTCTTATGTATTGACGTCTTTGTCTTCTAATTTATCTTTTGTTGTTGCATGTTAGAAAACTCAGTGCATGTGTGATTTAAGCTTCTAGAACATTTGTTGTTTATATTTCTAGATTTTTACCCTTGGAAAATTACAAATAAATTGATTGGTTATTAAGGAAATATAACACTTTTAAGTTTATTTATACTAACATTATTATTGTTAATGATATTAACATTAATAATAACAATATGATCCTTACATAAATATTATTATATTAAAAATATTAAGTGTATATGTGTGTTATAATTAATATATTAATATTAATAATAGAACATTGTTAATCTTATTATTAATATTAGTGATAATGATGATGGTTTGTTAGTATTAATTTCCTTCCTCATTACTTATATGTATTGATAACAATATCATCATCAACATTATTATTAATGTTAACACTATGACCTAAATGTTATAAATAATAGTAATATTAATAATACCACTAATATATTTAATAACATTAACAACAACATTATATAGTATAAAAACATTATTACATTAAAGTAAAATGAATTACTACACGTAATAATAACATGACATGTTACATATAATAATATTATTACATTAATCATATCAATAGTGTATTTATGTTATAACTAATGTATCATTGTTAATAACTTAGCATTGCTAATGCTAATAATAATTGTATTATTGGTAATATTAATATCATTATTAAATGTTGTTAATAACATCAATACTAATAATAATTTTAATGTTATGCTTAACATTAATAAAAAATTATTATAATAAAACCAGCATAGATCCATCTTAAGTAGGGTTCTAGCATGAGCTTCGAGGGATCAAATTCGTTCACATGCAAACTTAGTTTAGAGTGCAAAAAATAATGTGTAAATTTTCGTTCTTTAAATTTTATTTTTGAATGCTATAGAGATTACATTACTTAAACTTGTGATTCCCAAAAATCTTTGTTGGATTTTGGCATACAAGCATATGCCTAAAAAAGTGTTAAACTTTAAAACGCATAGCCCACCTCAAAAGTTTTAACCAAAAAAAAAAAACTATCTTTTTCAATAAATTTATAAGATATTCATTATTTTTTAAAACAATATGTAAAATATTTTAAACATAACATGTGAAATGAGTGATTTTATTAGGCCAGATTAAAATGGTTTTCTTGGTTATTAATATATTTTTAATTCATATATAAAATATTTTATTAGTAAACCACATTGGATATTTTGTTGTATACAACATTCAAATAATTTCTTTTAACACTTTTTTCTATATATAGTGATATATAAAGTTGATATCAACAAAAATGAGTTAATGTAGATCTTCAAATAATATTTTTTTTTAAATCATGTGTTAAAATATTTTTGAAAAGTGTAAGGTTTAAGCATCTTACCCACACATTTTTTTTAATTCTAATTAGTTCACATGAAATTATATTCGTTCATATGGAAAACTAATTAAACACGGATAACATATACTTTTTTCCCTTTTATTATAGCTCACATTTTCTTTCTATTTAGAGAATATTTTATTTTCATTTTAAAAGGAACACACATCGACATAGTTACACATCGCCTTCGCACTTGTTGTAGAATGAGCCTCTCGGCTCAATAAGTGAATTATTAACTTTACTAATATTTTTGTTTAATATTATTAATGTTGTTAATATTCTTAAATTTTTTAATAATATATTTGATTTATTAATTACTGATAAATTATTAATATAATGTATTATTAGAAGTGTTTATTATATTATTACTTTTAACAATATATATATATTCTTTTTTGTAGGCAAGTAGGAAACATTATATTACCAAAAATATTTTACATAGAGTACATTGTGAGAAGAACTCTAAAGGTATAGTTGAGATGAGGATAAGTATGCAAAGTGCTAATTCTAGATTGAAAAGAGATAGGGATCGATCATCTCTTGTGAAATGGAAACCAGTTGGTCCTTTAGTATGATCAAATATATGGTTGGAATCATGGGCCATACAAAAATGTAGATAGGACATATAAAACTAAACAAAGACCCTGCAAAAAGGATACCTACTAGTGTGACCATAGAAACTTCAACAACATAATAATCTAAAGAAATACTTTTTCAAATAAAGCATATTGGGAGACCTCATCAATGTGTTTGCTTCCCTCTGGAACTATTTGGTGTTTTTGTGCTTTTTTGTGGTCTTCTTCGCCTACTCCAACATTTCTAGGTGTACCGTTTTATACGTTCTTCGATGATAAAGCAGCGATAGGAAATGGTCTCTTCCTCAAAAGGTTCTGCTTTAGTGGTGCGGTTTACACTTGTGGGAGAGTTCAACTAATTACCAGCCTTTTATTGAGGATTTTTGCTGGGAAATGATCCTTGGTCAACAATGCCTTTTCCTTTCACTTTTACCACTAGAGGATAAGGGAGAGAAGGGGAGCCAGGTTGGCGTGAGGAATTAAATCAACAGAGATTTCGATGGAGTTAGTGGTTGCCAAAGTTAGAGGAACATGAGGTAAATCAATGTCTATAGCCCTCGGTAGATTGCATAGTGCTAGATGGGTATTGTTGAATTAAATACCCACCTATTCCATCCTTCGTTCTACTTTTCCCTCGCGCCCTCCAAGGTTGAAGATGGTGCACTAAAAAAATTTTAACTTCCCAATGACCATCACCTAAACATCTACACTCAGCCTCCATGGAAGCCACCACGATGCATATGTAGGCTAGTATATCGGGGTCAAACAATTCTACATTTTCATTGTGCTAGGTAGAGTGGGGTGAACTCCCTCATCCTCGGCCTTCACGTCTCTCTACCCCTTTCTGTAACCATATTTCATATATGAGAGTCATTGAATCGAGAGCGTGGGTTCTGATATTTTTGTAAGAGAAAACAATGTTTTTGCTGCTTTTGTTAACACCTACCTCCTGGAAGATGGAATGGAGGAGGAAATAAAGGGACTGAGACATACGAATTAATGGGATCATGAGATCCAATTTAAGTATATCAAGATGATTTCGAGGGGAATGTTCCACAGAACCTAAATTAATTGAGACATATCTCACTTTGAGGAATTGTTCGGTGCACGACTGCAACCTCGTCATTTTATTGATTACAGGCGTGATTGTTGTCTGGAAAGACCTAACAAAAGTCATAAACCAAAATAGCATCCCAATCAAGGAGTTCCAAATATTATTGTTAATAATATTATTAACATTTTTTTGTAAGCTTGGCAGGACTACATCTTCATCATTACCAATATATCATCCTAATCGGGCCAGGGGATTAAACTATTAACTTCACATCAAAGAGTGCCTTAACATAGCACTGAATTGCCATCTATCCAAAACTCGTGAACAATAATATTATTAACATTAATATCAATAACATTATTAATATTATTAATAATATAACTAAATATTGAAAATAATTTTGTAATATTAAAATAAAAATTAATATACAACAATATATTATATCAACTTTATTTTAATATTATCAATTATTTTAAACCTAAAATAAATAATACATCAAATAAAATCTTAATATTTTACCATTTAGTAGTTAAAACCTAAACCTTGATGCAAGAAAACCCTCATAGTTATGTTCACTTCTTCAACAACGAATTGCATAAGGGAGCCACCAAATAACCACATTTAACCACTTAAAACCTTGATGCAGGGAAAACCGCTAATGGTAGCATTTCTCTGCATTTCTTCAACAATGAAACCTCTAAAGGCAGCCAACAAAGAACCGCATTTAATCATAACCACATTTAATGATTTTTATTGCCTTTATCCATGCCCATGCCTGACCACTAACCTTTGTAGAGGAAGATGCGAATCAAAGACGTTTGATAAGGCAAAGTTGGAAGAAAAAAGGTTGAATACAACTACTGAAAAACACAGAAGAGTCAAAGAGACAGAAAATGGAAGAAATTTTTTGAAATAGAGTAAGAATAATCCAAAAGTTGAATACAACTACGGAAAAACGCAGAAGAGTCAAAGAGACAAAAGATGGGAAGCAAATTGTTGAAATAAAGTAAGAATAAAGCTTAGAACTTGCGAGTTGCTCAAGCACTTCTATTTGGGCATTTCAAGCATGGTAGCACAAACAACTGCTCATAATGTAATTACCTATAAAAAAATAACACTTATATATAACCTTAAGAGGAAATGTTACGAAATATTAGAATTTTTAATATTAAAAGATATCTCATTTAATTTTTTATATAAATTATTATGTTATTTAAATATATTAATTTTAGAAAAATTTCTCACATGAGAATTTTATATATATATATATTATTAATATTTAAATTATAATATTTATTTTTTCAAATATAAAATTTATCAAACATATTAAAATTTATATGTTTATAAATGGTACTTATTTGTATTGAAATCTAAATCTCTATGAATTGTGTTTCTTTAGCAAGTTGTTTTTCCGAGATTTAAGTGTGTATTGATTTTTGAAAGGACAAAATGAAGAAATTAAATTTAAGAGAAAAGAAGTTGCAATAGTGAAATTCAACAACACTCATTAAATCTAGAAGTAAGCTTCAACATTAATTATTGCATATCAAGAATATTGTCAATCAATTCAACAACCCATGTCAAATCCATAAGCAAGCTTCAACATTACTTATTTCTTATCAAGAATATAGTCAATGAAGTAAGCACATA
>APFE031518854.1:1136-16425 GCA_000404065.3 Pinus taeda | reverse complement strand
GAGTAGGTACTTTGTCCAAAGATATAAAGATGCATCCCTAATAATTTCATGTGAGGTACAACATGATAATTATGTGCATCATCATGATCAAGAATAATCATAGATTAACGATAAAAAACCTTATACAATGAAGGTGTAGAATAAGTTAAGCCCCTCAAAATAGGTTGTATTACTACCGAGTGTGACCTCGCAAAATTTTTAGGAAATTCTTGATTTCCTAACTATCTATCAAGACTAGTAATTGGTTAGTTAACTCCCTTCCTAACATGACATTTGGATGACCTTTGTAAACAAAACCGACCACATGATCTCAGATCCATGTTTGATGGAAAATAACTTTCTTATGATAGAAGTTCCTTCAACAATTGGGGTTAGACTTTATAGAGTGGTGACTAAGAAATTATGTTTTGATGGAGCTAATGTAGGAAACGTAAATGACTCAAAGAAAGAATGTAGTGAAATACAACTAGGTCTATTACTTTGGATTGACATTTAAAGGATATCTTGACAAACATAAATCTTCAAATTCAGGGAGAATATAAGTTAGAACATGTGATGGAGTTTGTTCTCCCCGTCTTGGAGCAGCCCTAGTTAAAGGAGGAATGTTGTGACATTCAAGAAAACTAGGGGCTTTGACAATGCATGGAGTCACTAAAGAAATGTTTGAAAAATTCATCGATCAATGAATTCCTCAATGATTCATAAGGGAAGTAGACCTACTTCCTCCCTGAAAACTGGGTCAAAAATGTTACTGCTCAATCTAGCAGGGGTCCTAGGAGGGGTTCCAAAGGCGCAACTACTAGACCAAATGGAAACAATGGGGCAAAGACCCACATTCACCTCAATCAATGTCCCCGGCTTTATACAGGCTTTATCGAATGGGGGGAGTCCCATTATATGGGAAATCACTAAGAATGATGCCTCAATGATGGAAGGATAGTGATTTTCAAAGCCCATACATAGGGGAGACTCGGATGATAGATCCTACTTACTCAAGAAATAAGGTTTATGGCTCTCCAAGAAAGGCTTGAAGGGAATCCTAGATATAGGGTTTAGGGATATTTCTTAGTAATGGATAGCCTAAAGCTTAGGGTCCTATAGAAGAATGTTTCTAAGATGATCCTTGTGAAATTTGAAGTGATAAAGGGTGTGGGACTATAAATAATCCCAAGTGGACCCAAACAAGGTTAAGGGTTTTGGGTGAAACTTCAAACAAAAGGACTTGACCATGTGATGAAGGAGTCAAGGATGAATGAAATTATATTTATTTGATTTTTCAACAAAGTGATCCTTAATGAATCAACTAACAAAGAAAACCTAAAGCTAAGAACAAAGTTATAGCTAGGGCTTGGGATAATTCTGAATCTAGCCATGGGAAACTTCTCAAAATTTGTGAGGGCCTCAAGGACATGCCAACGAAGTTGTAGTCCAATGATCTTGAAATTTATGGGTGCAATGGATTTCATGTGATGCACTAGGATATCCTTAGGGTTAGGGATTAGAAAGAGAGGAAGAGGTGAAAAAAGGTATTATTTGAGGTCATAACTAAGGATAGGATTAGTGCTTGGTCTACTTGGAGAATGGATTCAATGATATTTCCACCTTTGGAGTTCCTTTACGCAATCAAGGAGTTCCCCAACAACTTCATATAGCCCTAAAGGTAGCAACTAGATTACCAAAAAAATGTATACTTCTTATTGCTCCAATTTGATGACTTATCAAGGCAATTATATAGATAATGCACCCATGGGAACATTCATTCACTATACCAAACATATAACATATGAAATACCCTCACAATCAGATTGGCATTTCAATTAGAGAAGAATTTAGATTCCATGAGCAAAAATTCCATAAATTATACATGTGTGCATGAAATAGAGAAATAAACTCGGAAAAATCACTTACACGTATAGAAAATATATCCAATCATCAAAGAGAGACAAAATTGAAGCTCCAAGACCAAGAAAATATTTCCAAGTGTCAAATGCATCAATGTTCATCCAATTCATCCTCCAATAGCTATAACAATTTTCAAGAAGAAAAAAGTTACAAATCAAATTGTTGAAAAGACTCCAATAATCCTCCCATCAATATATATCATCCTCTAAGGGTTTAGTTTTCCTAGTGAGGAATAATGATTCCCGAACTAATAAAATAATGTACAAACTAATAATACTAATATTCATGAACAAATAATAATAATAATTAAAAGAGAAATTAAAACATTAATATCAAAGCAATATTTTTGAGACAAAGCAATAGAATTAATTAATTAATTAATATATAATTTATATATATCCCTAGGTAAGGGAAGATATTGGTGAATTTTGATTTCAAACTCAACAGCCACATTTCAAATTTTATATGAGCTATGATCCGCCTCACGTCGTGCCAGCCTGTCGGATTCTAAAATCTTTAGAGATACGAAATGAAATCGGATATCGATATAATTAGTATAAGCTTGTGGCATTAGGGAGGTTGTATAGGTGAAGCGAGGCGAGGATTGGAATCATGTCCTTATGATAGGAAATAAATGGGTAGAGGAGCCAGGGATGTGGGCGTTGTTTTTTACCTTCCCTGATTATGCCTTTACATTTGGTATTGTTCCATCTAATTCTAATGGTGGAGTTTCACAATCCGCCGACCCATACTAGTGCCTGGAATTTAATTTGTGAGTTGGCTGAGTGGGAGATTGGACATGGCCAGGCTTTTTAGGTTGGTAGAAGAAATCAGAGCCAAATCTGTTAGATGTTTTTACCAGTTTTATGGTTTGTTTTTTTTGTTTTTCAAGCATGGCCATGCTTAATTGAATAATTGTTTCGGTGCCTATCTCTTTCTCGGTTTTTGTTTTTTCTTTTATTTTATACTTTTTGTTTTGGCTTGGTTCTAGTTTTCTCTTTTTAGTCTCTAGCTGGTTGGGGTTATGAGGGAGAGGAGTTTGTCTCTAGTTGGTTGGGGTAGGGAGGCAGGATGATGCTAAAGAGAAGAGAAGAGGACATGGGATCCTACTGTGACAAGGTATGCACCCTATTATTTTTTATTTGTATTTAAAGATGGCTTTGTAATGGATCATCTGAATTAATTGTGTGCGCTTGGATAATTTTACTATGCACATTTGTTTTCCTAATACTCTTTGTTTTGGCTTTGTGTTTGGAGTACAAAAACATTATTATGGATTGCTATGGGTTTTTGCTATTGCAGGTGAGAATCTAAATTATAGCTTCCCTAATTAACAATTTATTCATAAATAAAATTGACTAGGGATTAAGTACATTATAGTTTTCCCTTGTATTCTAACTCCAACTCCATGTAAAGATAAACCCAATTTAAAGAATCCATGATCTCTGATGCCTTGGATTTCTAAGACTGTATTTGAGAGATGGGGATAATTGTCAAGGCCTTTTTCCCTTCAATGTTCTTGGATAGTTAAGGTTTATTTTCTTTTACAATGTTAGTTTTTAATATAGCGGAGTTATATTTTTGAGTATGCGTTTGTTTTGTTTTCCCCTTCATTGTTATTGGATAGTTACAGGTTTATTTTCTTTTATAATGTTCATTTTTAATAGAGCAGAGTTATATTTTTGAGTATTTGTTTGTTTTGTTTTGGCTTTTAGAGAAACCTGATAAATTTTAAATCAATGAAAACCTTTTAAAAAAATTGGGGTTTATCAGGATTCGTTCAAAGATATGGTCTCACACAACCTGAGTTGGCATAGCTATGGAAACAAATACTTGTGTGAGAGTCACTGTCCTTGTTTTCTCAAAGGCAATGTGGCCTTGTTCTGGTTTTTGTTTTGTTCTTGTCTCTGCTACCCCATAAGGTAATAGGATTTGCAATAACCTCCTCTGCCTCTGCCCAGTGCTGCTCACGGTTTTGTCAGAGGAACAACGCCCTTGCCTTCTCTGGGGAAATAGGTCTTGTGATTTGTGCTAATGAGTAGTTTAGGGTAGGAATTTTTATTTTGTCAAAGGTTGAAGCAAAATTATTGCCTCCTTGTTTGAAATCAATCTCTTAGAAATAGTATCATGCAAGTTCAGAATTCTTTATTCTCTCTTGATCAATATACTATGAACATTTTTGTGGAGTAGCCCATATAAGTGTGTTTTCTATTTCTAAACAATTTTGTGGAGGTAGCCATATAAGTGTGTTTTCTATTTCAGCTTGAGAGATTACACCCCAACCAATCTAATTGAAATGGTAGTGGCATTTAAGGATGTTCATGTCCACTGAATTAAATTAAAACCATAACAACATTTACAACATTTTCTAATAGGCAGTAGATCAAAATGCTTTGGAAAGGGAATAGAGGATGTTCATGCCAACTGAATTAAATTAAAACCATAACAACATTTACATCAGTCTCTAACAGGCAGTATATCAAAATTCTTTGGAAAGGGAATAGAGTAGATTCCAATTGCAAAACATATGCCAAAAAATATTTTTGCCATGTTGTGACTTTGAGCTATGAGGTGTAGATGTGTGAGGCCTCCTATTATTAGGGGGCTTGCCTTTAGGTTGTTGATATTGTGTGAGGAAAGAGAGGATATTTAGTTGTTCAAGGCTTTCTATTAGCATGCTTTTACATTTACTCCTATGGATAATTCATGCCTAACTATATATATTACACTTTATTACTTTTGATTTTGTGTGAAATGCATGGGGAAATTTATAAAAGGAAAATTTCTATTGTGTATCACATTTATTTATTTTGAATTGGATTTGAAAGAATATTTAATTAATTTTATTTTGTGTTTATTATATAAAGATAAAATTGTTGTTAAACATTTAACCTTCTTATGATATGAAGGTGGACTGAGGAGGAGAGCACACATGGAATATTGTTTAACAAAAGAGTAACATCTTTTTGGTGAGTTGGAATGTAAGAAGGAAATTCAATTCATGATATAGACCAATAGGATAAAAGTTAGATTTAAGAGAATATTTAGGTAATTGTTTTTGTTTTTATTAATGGACACTAAAATTGATACTAAATATTTAATTCTCTTGTGATATGAAATAGGTATATGGAAAATGTTCTTTACAATAGTAAGGTATTTTCCCAAACAAGGTACATGGGGGAGGTTGATGGAAGGTCCAAATCATATAGGTGTAGCAAGTAGATGATGTGTAATTGGTTCATACAATTATATTATTGTTGATGTATTTAGAAAAAAAATAGATATATAATCAAGCATTTTCTTTTTGAGAGGGGCTTGCCCCTTCTCCAAACCTTCATAGATAGCCATGACCAAAGCTATCATGGAGGAGTGTCTGTTTTTATTGCATTTCTCATGCTTTGTGGTTTAGTTTTTAAATTTTATTATTATTTTTCTATGACTTTTGTTTTTAAAATTCTAATTTTAAAATTATTTTGCCATCATTTTATAATAACAATTTTTTAAATTATTTATTTTGAACATTAATAATATTTTTTTACTTTTTTAATGAAGTGATTTTTTTTCATAATAATTTTATATTAAAATTGCTAACAAAATATTACCTTGAAATTTTCACTGCACTCTTTATGTAAAAACTTTTGATATATTTAATTTTCAATCTCACATTTTAAAATTTAATTTTTGCATTTTAAAACTTGGATGTGTAGAGATTCTATTTATTTTAAATTTCCCATCTCAAAATTTAAATCTTAGCACATTTACATAATAACAATTGTAAAACTACATTTAAAAATTTCCATCTTTGATAAATCTTCAATTGCATTTTTAATAGAAACTAATCTTCAAAGTTCTAAAATCTATACAAGAACATTTTTACATGCCAACCACATTTACAAAAATCACATTTAAAAATTTCAATGTTTGATGACTTGGACACTTATACTATTCAATTTTGAATTCCACTACTTAAAATTTGATACTTATACACACATTTACATACTCCAATGACATTCATAAAATTACATTTGTGAACTTTCATGTTAAAATCTGATATATTTAATAAACTGGAACATTATAGAGAGAAGCTTAAATCTATATATTTGTGTTGTGTTGTAGTGTTTTTTTGTGTATCCTCTTAATGTCAAATGTTATGTTGTTGTTGTTGCGTTTGTGTGTATAAGGTGATACACATAACACTCTCTATTTAAGTTGATTTAACTATTCAAAAATTGATGTTTGACAAACACATACTTTTATTGCATTCATATAATATTTAATTTCTAATTTATTTTTATCAAAATAATTTAAATACTTTTGATGTTCTACGCACCTAACTTGGAAAAAAATAGTGTTTCATTAACTGTATGTTAAACTATAATTTTTTCAAAAACAATATAACCAAAAGCTTAAATCTATATATTTGTGTTGTGTTCTAGTGTTTTGTTGTGTGTCCTCTTAATGTCAAATGTTATGTTGTTGTTGTTGTATTTGTGTGTATAAGGTGATACACATAACACTCTCTATTTAAGTTGATTTAACTATTGCAAAATTGATGTTTTACAAACACATACTTTTATTGCATTCATATAATATTTAATTTCTAATTTAGCTTTATCAAAATAAATTAAATACTTTTGATGTTCTACACACCTAACCGGGAAAAAAGTAATGTTTAATTAATTGTATGTTAAACTATAATTTTTTCAAAAACATGTGATTTTTGTATGAAATTTTCAAATATAATGATTATATTGTTATCAAATATAGATTTTAATATATTATAATGATGCGTTTGAGAATGTAAATTTGTATTTCAAATTAATTTACATCCATTTGGACTACATTGTATGATATCCAAGTACATAATTGCAAATTAAACTGTAATTTTATGAAGAGTTTGCCCCTTTTTTTTTATATATGGGATGAATTTTTAATTGTAATGATCCTTGTTTTTTTTTATGCATTTTTTATGTTTCAAGTGAATCTAAATATAGATTGAATTTTTTTGTGAATTTCTAAATTTATTTTGTACTTTATGACATTTTATTTGATAATTTTTTAGTTTTCCATCAAATATTTAAATCTCAAATTTTCAATTTTTAAGTAAACTAATTTATGTCTATAATATAATGTATTTTAAATTAATTTGAGAGCTTGCATTTTAAATTCCACTTTTCTATTTTATATTCCATATTATAAAATTTCAAGTTTGGATATATGTTAATGGCAATGGGAAAATGGAAGTAAAATTATTTTTTGATTTTTTAACATTTATACAATCACTTTTTACATTTTCATAATTGCTTTTAAAAGTTTTAGCCCCTTCAGTTTCGCATTTTAAAATTTTATGCTTGTATACACACATTTATATAGACCAATTGCATTTAAAATTCTTTGGGTTTGATTCCTTTATTAATTAAGATGTACATTTAAAATTACAAAACACATAAAAATAAAAATCACAAAGAAACTAAAAATAAAAATAAAAAATGAGATTTCAAATTCTAAAATTTATAAAAAACAAAAACTTTTAATTTATATCTTTTTGATGGGACCAACCCACAGTTCGACACAATAATGCTTATCAACAAGACAATAATACACTAATCAATAATTAAATGATTAAGCAATGATTTTAAGGACTTAACAATTGTGATTAGTGTTTAATCTTCAGATGATTAGAGACTTAGGTGGATGGCATTTATGGTGGTCTTTAATTAGGCTCAATTAACAATGCTTGCCTCTTTTTCTGTTTCCCGCTCCTTGGTTTATGCCAAAACCCTCTTTACCATGTCATTTTTTCATTTTCGTGCTTGCAACTTTGCTGTGCTGAGGGTTTGGTCTGGTCTGGAAGTGAGTTTTTGTGCTATAGATGGATGGAAATGAGCCACAGACTCTGTGTGCGCTCGTTATGGGCTATGTTGGTTGCTGGTGTGGCTCTGTCACTTGTCTTGGTGACTTATTTGCTCAACTCCTTGGGCACATAATGATGGTTTGCTCACCGTGTAAGAAAATGACCACTCTAATTGTCTCTTCGGTTACTCAACTTGTATTTGTTTCGTTGTTCTCGTTTTATTGTGGTTCTCATGCTTGTTAAATTTTATTAATGGTTTTTCATGCTATAGGTCACAACGTGGTGGCCTCCTTCTACTCGCAATTCTCTTCTGGTAAGCTATCTCTCCATGATTTATTTTTCTCCTTGTCTTTCTCTTGTTCTAACAAAGATTTCTCCTCGGTCTCAGGTTGTCACCGTGGATTGTGGCTCAGTGGGTTTTCATTCTTCCCGCGCGGCTAAACCTCTAGGTAAAAAAAAAAATTCTCTCACTATATATACAGTTCATTACCCTTCATTCGCTTTTCCTTTTCTCTGTTGACAGTTGGGTTAATAGTATTGCCCTGTTTTGATTGCGCGGGTCGAGGGTTTGCTCTTTGGCGTGGTTGGTGTGAGTGCCACGGATCTTTCCCGGTAGGCTCTGCCATTGTTATCAACTTGTTTTTATTGTTAGTCTCTTTCGATTTTGTTGGGCAGAGTCCCAGTTCGTGTTCATTTATTCTCCTTTGTTGTCGCTATGCGACCTGGGTTAGTTTGGTACAAACCCTCATTTGTATTTCATAATTTTGTAATTGTAAAACATTATTTTGGAGTTTGGTACAAACCCTTGCTTGTATTTCACAGTTCTGTAATTGTAAGCTACTGTGTAGGAGTTAGGCCATCCAAAAACGTTGCTTAGGGTTTTGCTGGTTCGTTTGGTTCTATCATTATTCAATGGGTTATCCCTGGACTGTCATATGTATACAAATATATTTTCTTTTTTTGGAATGAAAAGAAATATTGTGTATTCGGTTATACTTGTTACCACTGTCCTCGATTTTGTTACTCAGCATTTATATACTCGTTCTTGGTTGAACTGTTCGAAATGTGCCCGGTTCTTTCGGTCGTGGACTCCATTTGTTGTTTTTCAGCCTTCATACTGGAAGTTCTCTTGCAATTTTCCTTGTCTACCTTCTGTTCTTTAGGAGAGAAAATAAATGAAAAGGATATGCATGCACAGTATCTGCTTATTTTGGTTTATTCAATGATTAGGAAAAAGTAGATAAACATTTCAATGACTGTTACAGATGGACTCAAATGAAAGAAAATTATTCTCTATATTCTATTATTGTTCTCATATGCTGAACCCTTTCAGAATGATTTAAATTTCATATTTGTAATGTTTGCCCATAGTTACGCTTCAATTGTTTCTTTTATTAGTTACGTAACTTTTAATTCATTCGGTTCTTCTTGCGCTACAAGATTTTACAATTGATATAGATGTCTTTTTTTCTTCCCTTTGTTCTAAATGGAAGAAATAGTTATTCAACAAAAGACAGACAATGTTGACAGTGACCCTAACTAACTATAGTGTTCCCTAACTAATAATGAAATTAAAAAAAAAAAAGTCCCTACATTCTGCTTTGACTAATTAAACATAAAGAAACCAAAGACTGATAAATATTTCCACCTTGGCGGAGACCAACACCAGGTCATGGTGCCCTTAGCTGGATGCTCTTGCATTAGGCTCTCGGGGTAAGAAGAAATCATGACTCTAGTCCATGAGCTTCTCAACTAAATAACCTTCCTGCTTTATCTACCTGGCATCAAGCCACGAACTGTCCTCAATAGGACGGTTCTTCCACTTGACCAGATATTGCAGATACTCTTTCCGTCGAGTTCGCTTGGCCACCTGAGTGTCGAGGATCCTCTCAATCTTGGGGGGCTGAATGTAAGGCATTTGTCTCATCCAAGTCTCACTTGTGTCTTGGGTGTCCCATGTAGGCCGTGCTGTACTATCATCCTCTGGATTAGCAGTGTATGGAAATAGGTCTGCCACATTAAAGATGGGCGACATGCCTATTTTTGCTGGCAGCGGTATTTCATAAGCATTCGCTGAATATTTCTAGAGAACTTTGCAGGGGCCTATCTTTTTGTACTTCAGCTTGTTATATGCACCTCTCGGAAAATTCTACTTGCGCAAATGCACGAGGACTTCATCCCCCGCATTAAACTGCACTTCTTTATGTTTCAAATATGCCCGCTGCTTATATTTTTGATTGATGTCCTGCAACTTTATTTTCACATGCTCGTGCAAATCATTCATTGCTTTAGCGAATTCTTCCCCATCAGCATTCCATCTTTCCTGTTGTCCTAGATCTCGCAATTCATGCACTCCGCGAGGATGCATGCCATACAAGATCTGGAAAGGAATGTAACCCGTGCTGTGGTTGGGAGAATTGTTATAAGCAAACTCTGCCTGGGCAAGTACTCGATCCCACATTCGCGAATTCTCACCGATCAAACTTCGTAGCAGGTTCCCTATACTTCTGTTTACCACCTCTGTTTGCCCGTTAGTCTACGGGTGGTAAGCAGAGCTAAAACTTAATTGGGTGTCCATCTTCTTCCACAGGGTTCGCCAAAAGTGTCTTGTAAACTTCACATCCCTATCAGAGAGAATGGACTTAGGTAGACCATGTAGTCTGACGATCTCTGTAAAGAACAAGTGGGTCATGTGAGTGGCATCACTGGTTTTTCTACAAGGGATGAAATGCGCCATCTTCGAAAACCGGTCCACTACCACCATCATTGAATCATAACCCTATTGTGTCCTTAGTAGACCCAAAACAAAGTCCAAGCTGACTGAGTCCCACGGTCTACTTGGAATGGGCAATGGCGTGTAAAGTCCCATATTTTAACTGTGTCCTTTTGCCAACTGACACACTTTACATCTGGTCACAAATCATTGTATAGCCCTTCGCATTTTTGGCCAATAATAAAAATGGTTGAGCTGCTTTAATGTCTTGTCTATGCCGAAATGTCTGGCTAGACCTCCATTATGCTTCTCCCGAATGAAATTCTCTCTCATTGAGAAGTCAGGAATGCATAACTGTCCTCCTCTAAACAACAACTTCTCCTACAAATTATAGTCCAACCATGGACTATTGCCTCTCACCAAAGGATTCTGACACGCTTCATAAGCCTCCTTGAAATCCGTGTAAGTCTGATACAAGTCTTTCAAGTGCTGAAAGCCCAACACTTGTATAGTACTCTCCTGCAAGAGTAAGGCTCTTCTGCTCAGTGCATCCGCCACCTTGTTGGCCTGCCCGCTGATGTGTTTCAACACAAACGTCAAACTCTACAAATATTCCATTCACTTAGCATGCTTGTGATTAAGCTTGTGCTGTTGCATCACATATTACAGTGCAGAATTATCCGAGAATAAAACAAACTCATTCCCCAGCAGATAGTGTCTCCAATGCTTCAGTGCTTGGACGACATCATAGAATTACTTGTCGTAGGATGAATACTTCTGCCTACTTTCGTTCAACTTCTCGCTAAAAAACGCAACAGGTTTGTCTTCTTAACTAAGTACAGCTCCAATGGTTGTACTGCTTGCATCACAACAAACTTGAAAAAGATTTTTAAAATCTGGCAATCTCAAGATCGGTCTCTCTATGATCTTCTTCTTCAGTAGCTCAAAACTCCTCTCTGCTGCCTCGGTCCAACGAAAAGGCTTACTTGCCTTCTTAATAGTATCCAACATAGGTGCGCAGATTTCACTGAAATTTCTTATAAATTTTCTGTAAAAACTTTCCAGCCCATGAAAAATATGTACCTCAAACAGACTTTTCGGGGATGACCAGTTGAAAATTGCTGCAATCTTCTCTACGTCCATCTTCAACTCATTTTCTACAATCACGAAACCGAGATAAACCAATTATTTTTGCAGAAAAGTACACTTTTTCAGATTTATCAGCAGCTTATCTTGCTGCAATTTTTCCAGCACTTTTCGAACATGTTGAAAGTGTTCCTCTCTCGTCTTGCAGAAAATTAATATATTTTCGAGGTACACTATTACAAACTTCCCAAGGTATTCTTTCAGCATTTTGTTCATTAATCACATAAAGGTACTGGGTGCATTACTTAAACCAATTGGCATTACCAGCCACTCATATAGTCCTTCATTAGTTTGGAAGGATGTCTTCCACTCATCCCCTTCTCGGATTCAAATCTGATGATACCCACTCTTTAAATCAATTTTTAAAAAGTATGCTGCCCCGCTCAGGCAGTCCATCATGTCGCCCATCCATGGCAGTGGAAACCTATACCAGATGGTAATCTTGTTGATGGCCCTTGAATATGTGCACATTCGCCATTCTCCTCCTTTCTTGGGAGCGAGAATTGTTGGAACTGCGCAGGGGCTCAAACTCTCCCTTATTATCCCTTTATCTAGCAATTCCTACACCTGTTTTCTGATCTCCTCATTGTCTTTGGGGCTCATCCGATATGCTGCCTTATTCGGCAAACTTGCTCTGGGTATAAAGTCAATATGATGACTTATACTCCTCTTAGGGGGCAGTTTATCTGGTAAGTCATCCACCACTATATTGCTAAACTCCTGCAGCATCTGCTGAATTTCCGTGGGCAAATCTGACACCTTTGTGTGTAGCAGCACCATCTTTGCTCTTCTTACAACAACATAGCTTACTTCATTGTCTTCATTCTACTTTAAAAACTATTTTTTGCCCATTAACAACACTCTCGTCCCGCTTGTTTACATTGTCTCTTCCTCCTTGATGGGCACAAGAATGTGCTTGATCCCATCTTTGACAAACTCATAATAGTTTTTATTCCCGTCATGTACTACCTTCCTGTCACACTGCCATGGCCTGCCTAACAGTATGTGACATACATCCATCAACATTATATCACAAATGACCTTATCCTTATATCTACCAATATGGAACTCCACTTCACATTACTCATCTACCAATAGCTGATGGCCTTTTTGCAGCCATGATACCTTGTAAGGAGTGGGGTGCTTCAACCCAAACTTCTCCACCATCTCCATGGCAACTAGATTGTCTGTGCTCCCACTATCGATAATCAGCTTACAACACTTACCGTGTGACTTACAAACTGTCTTAAACAAAGCTTTTCTTTGAGTTTGTTCAACTATTTCTTTGGTTGGTTTCAACAACACCTTGTTGAAAGCTAAGGCTTCCCTTATTTCCGACACATTTTTTGCTTCTTGGGGAGATGCCTTTGCTTCCTCTGGTTGTGCGACATACGCACCTCTCTGTCAAGCTTGTTTAACCTCAGGACACTCAAAAGATCCGTGCCCCCACTTGTGGCACCTATAGCACTGATAGTTAGCTCCTTTTCCTCGGCCATTTCCCCTGCCTCGCTAATATGGCCTACCACCTCTTGTGCTATCACCTTTTTCTACTGTCCCAGAAGCTTTGGAACTACTGTCTTCTTCACTATTGCTAGCAGTTCGCCCTCTACCATAAGACTGTCCTCTTCCTCTACCGATTCCACGTACTCTCCTAACATTTTGTTTTCTAGTGATCCTCTCCTCTACTTTCATAGCACCTTGATATGTTTCTTCTATGTTTTTCAGGGAAAGAATGCTAATTTCATCTAATATTTCTAACTTAAACCATTCACATACCTTGCTGTTTTCTCCGGGGTGTCCTCTGTATAACAAGCACTTAAATTTACCTGGTAGAATTCTTCAGTGTACTCTCTTACTATCATCCCTTTCTGCTTCAAATTCTGCACTTGCCGATGTAGTGCAATCTAGTAATCCTTAGGCAAAAATCTGCCTTTCAACTTGGCCATCATCCTTGACCATTTTTTGATTGGCAACTTGTTCATCCTCCTTCTCTCTGTTTGGACAATGTCCCACCACAGGGCTGCGTGTCCCTTCAACTTTATTTCATCGAACTTAACTCTCTGATCTTCACTGATCTCTTCACACTCAAAATACTTATCCAGCTCACTGATCCAGTCCAACAGGACTTTTGTGGACAAGCTGCTGTCACAATTCGGGATTTCTAGTTTAAGTTTACTGCTCTCCAATAGGACCGACCTCAACAGTCTCATTTCCGGCCTTTCTTCATCCGATCCATCTGTTGTCACTACGGATTCTTCTTCGTTGTCATCTCCTACCTCTCGATCCCTTCTCCTTCCTGCTTCAATTGCCTCCAAACAAGCAGTAAGGATCCTGATCTCCTCTTGCAATCCTTCATCTACTGCTCTTTGAGCACCTCTTCCATGATCTCGTCTTCCTACCTCCATTTCTCAGGCCAATTCTAAATCCTACTCTGATACCTCTATGGTGGAACCAGCCCACACTTCCACACAATATTGCTTACCAGCAACACAATAATACACTAATCAATAATTAAATGATTAAGCAATGACTTTAAGGACTTAACAGTTGTGATTAGTGGTTAATCTTCGAATTATTCTGGACTTCAATGGATGGCATTTATGGTGGTCTTTAATTAGGCTCAGCTGGTAGTACTCGCCTCGTTTTTTGTTTCCCGCTCCTTGGTTTACGCCAAAACCCTGTTTACCATGTCATTTTTTCATTTTGCGCTTGCAACTTTGCTGCGCTGAGGGTTTGGTCTGGAAGTGAGTTTTTGTGTTGTGGATGGATGGAAATGAGCCACAGGCCTTGCATGCGCTGGCTATGGGCTGTGCTGCTTGCTGGTGTGGCTCTGTCGCTTGTCCTGGTGACTTATTTGCTCGGCTCCTTGGGCACAGAATGACGGTTTGCTCGTCCGTGTAAGAAAATGACCACTGTAATTGTCTGTTTGGTTACTCAACTTGTATTTGTTTCGATGTTCTCGTTTTATTGTGGTTCTCCTGCTTGTTAAATTTGATTAATGGTTTTGCATGCTACAGGTCACAGTCGCGGTGGCCTCTTTCTGCTCGCAATTCTCTTCCGGTAACCTATCTCCATGATTTATTTTTCTCCTTGTCTTTCTCTAGTTCTAACGAAGATTGCTCCTTGGTCTTAGGTTCTCACTGTGGATTGTGGCTCAGTGGGTTTGCATTCTCCCCGCACGGCTAAACCTCCAGGTAAAAAAAAAATCCGCTCACTGTATATACAGTTCATTACCCTTCGTTTGCATTTCCTTTTCTCTGTTGATAGTTGAGTTAACAGTATTGCCCTGTTTTGATTGCGCAGGTCGAGGGTTTGCTCTTTGGTGTGAGCACCACGGCTCTTTCCCGTAGGCTTTGCCACTGTTATCAACTTGTTTTTATTTTTAGTCTCTATCGGTTTTGTTGGGCAGAGTCCCAGTTCTTGTTCATTTATACTCCTCTGTGGTCGTTATGCGACGTGGGTTAGTTTGGTACAAACCCTTGTTTGTATTTCAAAATTTTGTAATTGTAAAACAATGTTTTGGAGTTTGGACAAACCCTTGGTTGTATTCCATAGGTCTGTAATTGTAAACTACTGTGTAGGATTTAGGCCGTCCAAAACCCTTGCATAGGGTTTTGCTGGTTCGTTTGGTTCTGTCACTATTCGATGGGTTATCCCTGGACTGTCACATGTAT
>APFE031518841.1:0-18483 GCA_000404065.3 Pinus taeda | reverse complement strand
CAGATCCCGTGGTTTAAAGACGCCGGAACACGTCTCGAGCCAAAAAAAAAAAATTTCTACTAATTGGAGATCCCACCGGCCCTGGAAAGAGCTCTGATACCACTTGTTATGCTTCCTAACCTGCAAATGATACCCAAATACAAAATATGCGAAGAAAAGAGACCGATAACACAGAATATGCGAAGAAAATAGATCCAGAGCACAAAATAGCGAAGACTTTATTATTCAAAGAGTAATGTTCACTTGCCTCTTCGAGGGGGCAACCTCCAATAGAGCAGAGCTCGATTAAAAAGATAAGACACGATGCTCCTCACAGGGAGTTACTATCCTATATATATGACTCCTACAAGTAATACCACGGGTCAATACCGTTTATTACTAATACCGTCGGCCCATTTGCAACTAACTGTGGTTCCTTTATTAATTATGAATTAACCACTTACAATTATTAATATGGGCTTTATTGACTCTTAACTATGACGTGGTCCCATTACATAGATAAGGGGGTTAGGGTGGGACCCTAACATATGATTTGGAGTTGCAATGCCCAAATATTTCTATAACAATATTGCAGCATTTGCACCATATAGGCCCACCACCTCGACATAATCTTCTCAGATCTAAGATAAGAAAAAAGGCCCTTGTCATGTAATAATTTGGTAACCATGTCAGACAATATGTGATCTCCTTGCATGCCATGGTTGGGATCAATCCCCACTAAAACCGTTGAGCCATTTCCAATCTCCTAACGAAGATTTCTAAATAAATATTTCCAAATAGCCACTATTTTGTCTTCATAAAAGCATTCCAAATGTATGAAACATTTCCATTGGGAAACTCTCCAAACCTGAACCATTCCAAAAGAGATAATTTTTTCATATATTTTTCTTTTAAAATCGCCTGCCAAATACCACATCCAGATATGGCTCTCCAAAATATTTTTGTCAGGAGATCCCACTCAAAAATATTGATATCTTTTAATCCCCAACCAACATAATCCTTTAGTTTTTTAATATCCTTTGAAATTTGTAATAATCGCCTTGATTTTCTAAATGATTTGGTTGGGAAGCATGAATAAATGCATCCAATAAACTAACAGGTTCTATAGCACTGAATGCACAATAATCAATCTACCAGCCAAGGTCAGCGATCTGTGAACCCAGTGAGACAACCTACACTTGAATTTGTTAATAAGACATTGTCAATCCATGATATGATAGCTGTTTGGCTTCATTTTGAATCCAAGGTAGGTGAAGCCTTCTTCAATAGAAGATGATCTAACCACAAAGATTTTTGCAATCTCTGCTATTATGTCTCATTTGTTGGAAGCATAGATAAGTAGAGATTTAAGATTATTTGTAGAGTCCAAAGATTGTCCTACCATGACATCCTTTTTGCCTAATGATCCTCTCTTTTCCTATATATTTACCACCTAAATAAAGCCATGTCCAATAGGTTTTGATGAAGGTATGCAATAATATGTATTCTTGTTCATATTTAACTTTATACCCTATTGTTTTGTTAAAGTTTGCAATTAGCTACCGAATCAGTCTGTTTCCGCAGCTAATCCAAGTTTCTGTAGCTATCTCCATTGTTTGCAAGGTTCCAGAGTTCCAGGACAAAAGTGAAGGATGCAGATGGGTAGAGGATGACTCCCTCGTGGATCCCTTCCTATCCCCTCGAAACTATTCATTGAGATAAGCGCAGGAGATCACGATCAAACTCCAAGTCAACCGCTAGATTAATGCAGAACACATTCCTAGTTCGATTGAAACCTTATCATTTTGCTCTTGGAATAGCAAAACAAAGGTTTAGCGATATAAGTTTAGATAAGATAGAGATATTAGGCTTGAATTACTTGTGCAGTTATGCCAGAAACCTGTTATAAAACTTATGGCCGCACTGTGATTTGTGTGCATGCCGAATGATGTAATTTTGAACAGTTTGTGAATTCCGTTTGAATAGAATTGGTTTTGTGTGTATGCGTTGTATTGATTGGAAGCTATGAATTTCTATGTGGAGGGCCCCTACAAACAGTGACATGTTTTAATCAATTGCAATATGATTTCCTTTCATTCTTCAAATGCTTTGTTTTGTGTGAAAATGCAGCATAATGATTTTGCCAGCGTGTTGTTATTTGCATAAGTACTTTCATTTTCTTTATACCTAGCTTAGTCTGTTACTTAATTTTCTTTATACCTGGTACAACATGGTTATTTCATTTTCTTATTATCTAGCATAGTTGAAGTGTGTTTAATTCGTAATATAGATATTGCTTGGATTATTTTGTTTCAGTGAAAATTGAATAAGTAAAAGAGTGAGAGTTCTCTCCTAAACAATTGAGTTTAGACAATATTTCTTCATAGCTAATAGAATAAGATTATTTTTGCACTTAGTGAATTAGAAGTTGCAGCATAAAGATTCAGGATCAAAAATCCCAAAACAATCTAATACAAGTAGGATCACTCTCATGTCATCTGTAAACTAATTAGATAGAGACTAACTACTAGGAAACTTAACCAACATTTTAAAGAATTAAGACACTAATATAATTGACAAATGCCACCTCATATCCATCCTAAGTTTAGATCCTAACAAATAAATAACGACCTAATGAATAACTTCTAAGCATATATTGTGCACCTGTACTTCATCAGTCTACGCACCCTGGTGGACAATTTATGATTGACAATTCAAAGACATTGAATTGACCAAACATTTTGGCGCCGTTTTTGGGGAAGTACGAATAGAAGTTAAAAAAAAATCAAAACATGATATGCGTAGGGATAGAGACTCTAGAGGTAGATTTGTAGGGAGAGGAAGAAGTTTAATTCCCACGAATCCACTCACTTCACCTAGACCTCAAGAATCCACACCGCCTACTCAAACTAGAATTCCTTTTAGAGGTCGAGAAAGGCTTCTTGAAATTTCAAGATCATAATTCCAATCTAGGACTTCACCCACTTCTTCTACTAAAGCTGTAATTGAGGAAGATCCTACATCCCCAACTACATGAGTAATCTTTCTATACTCCACTGGTGAGCAAATTTTTGGAGAAAAATTAGAAGTTCCTAGCGAGGAAGAGGATTTGGAAACTTATTTTGAGCAACCATTGATAGAGGAACTAGAAATATTAGAAGAATACTATATTAGCTCCGAAGAATCTATCATGGCTGAAGAAGGGGAAGGAGAAGTACACAATGTCCATGGTGAAGAAGATAGGATTGGAGGAAGAGGAAGAGGAAGAGGTAGAGGTAGAGGAGGGAGTAGAGGCAGAGGAAATCAAGATCCTTAGGGATTCCCTATTCTTGATGAAGATACAACCCTCACAATGAAAAATATATCACCCTCGATTCTTCCTAATTTCCACGGGAAAAGAAACAAAGATCCAGAGACATTTTTCTTCGAATTTGAAGTATTATGCAGGTCGTATGACTATCTGCATGGTGCTCAAAAGTTAAAATTGTTCCTTGCCACATTAAAATAATCAGCATTAAAATGGTTCATGAGTATAGGAGTGCATTCTATAACAACATGGGGACAAATGAAAGAGGCTTTCTTAGGCAAATATAGAGATTATTGTATGCCTAGTAACCTTAAAGATGAAGTCTTCAAAATGATACAAAAAGAAGATGAAAATCTTGAGGACTTGGTAGAAAGTTTTGTTTACAATGTTAAGAGAGAAAAAATGGATAATTTGGATGAAGAAACCTTAAAAGCTCTCATACTCAGAGCTGTTAAAGATGAATGGATTGATCTTCTTAACCTAAATGGGAAAGGAGATATTTCCCAACTACCATTCACATATATTTGTGATTTATGTGTACATATCTCAAGGGGTAAAGCACAAGTTGGAAGGATTCCTAAAGACCCTCTCTTGTCAAGAATTAACAAATCTGCAACCGAGACAGTCAACAAGGCAAAAATAGGAAATTTGCTCGACACTTTCAAAACAGATATTTTAAGGAGCATAAGTGAGCAGATAGATGCCCTTAAAATACAAAACAAGCAAAATTCCAAAAATGTTGCATTATCTATCTTCTGTCCCAAATGTCGGAAGAAACATGCTCTAAGAGAGTGTCCCTTAGACTCAAAAGCCATATAAACCTGTGTCATATGTGTAGATAATCATGATACGTAGGGATGTCCATCCTTACCAAATCCTAAGGTCGTATTCAACAATGAAGGAATCTCAGAAATAGTAGGCCCTCTCTACTTTATAGCCAAAATACCATGGAAAAACCCCCAACCAAATCAATCACAAGGATTTAGACCACAACAATTTGCCCAGTCTTCACAAAATAATTGGAATTCAGCCTGGCAGCCTTTGGCTCTGCCACAATCACAACCTTGGAATCGAGGATGGAAAAATCCTTATGGAGTCTATGCTCAATATCAACAATACTTGCCATCTTACCTTCCACCACAATTCTTACCCCCATCTAATAAAATTCCTAAAGCTAATCAATTGCCACAAGTTCCAATCCAAAATCAAAACCCACAACTTTCCCTACCATTTCCACAAAAGTCAAATCAACTACCTGCTCAACCACTTCCGAATCCTATTAATAAAATACCACAGCAACCAGTGTACAACAAGGAGGGTCAGAATCCTCAAACTTATGTAATAACTCCACTAGACCCAAACAATGTCCAATTAAGGTTTGGAAGAGTACTACCAAGAAAACCTCCTATTGTCATTCAAGAAACAAGATCCGATCTTCAAAAACACAAAAATGGATCAGAAGAAGGGGAGACTTCTCTCCCTCAAAAAGAAAATAAACAAGTAGAAGAAATTCCAATAAATACTCCTATCGTAGAACAACCCTTGATATCAGTTAAACCACCTTTCCCAGAAAGGTTGAAAATCAAAGAGGGAGTAGAGAAAAAAATTGTCTTGCCTGATTACAATATGATGGATGAAATGAGAAATGTTTGTATTAAGATTCCCTTATTACAAGCCATAAAAGAAATACCAATTTTTCCAAAAACAATTTAGGAATTAAGTACACAAAGATCAGGGAGAAGAGAAAAGATATAAAAAGAATTCAGTTAGTCAAAAAAATTACAAACGTTATGATGGGGAAGTCGATAATTCAAAAATATCTAGATCTAGGAAGCCCCATTGTAAAAATTCACATCAATGGAACATAAATACCAAACACATTAATTGATCTAGGAGTAGCCATAAACATAATGAGTAAACAAGTTATTGACACACTTAGGCTTCCTAACCTTTAGTACACACCAACCTTGTTGCAATTAGCAGATGGGTCTATTATTAAACCAAATGGTTTGTTGGAAGATTTTTGTGTATCCTTAGATTCTTGGGAATATCCTGTTGATTTCATGGTATTAACACCCAAGAATAATTTAGGAGGACATCCATTAATTCTAGGAAGGCCTTGGTTGGCTACAGTTGATACTTTCATTGGTTGTAGATCAGGCAATATGTTTATCTTAGATGGAAATTCCACAAAGAAATTTACATTATATCCCCCTGCAAGAACAACAATAGATACAAAAACTGAAGAATAGATAGAAGATGAAGAGGATATACAACCTATTTTCACCACTGAACAAGTAAAGGAGGAAGACCAACTTTTAAATTTACTGGAAAATAATGAATCTTCCTAACATTATGATCGTAATCGAAATGAGTATCTCTCCTCTAAATAAGTATCATTGCTCTCCATGGAAAAATTTGGGAATTCCTAGATAGAAATCTTTAGAGGAAAAACCTTGAATGTCAATGAAATCCTAGAAGAAGTGCAAAAGAATCAATTGATAGAAATTTTATAGAAACATTCTTCTACTTTTACATGGGAATACATTGGCATGAGAGGGAATGATCCTAAAACTTGCATGCATCATATCTACATTGAATGAACGAAGAATGAACCCAAACCTAAAAGAAATTGTTAAGGAAGAACTGTAGAAACTATTAAATGTAAATTTCATCTATCCAATATCCGACAGTCAGTGGGTTTCACCCCTAGTAATTGTTCCTAAAAAGAATGGAAAATGGAGAGTATGCATCGATTATAGGGAATTAAGCACAACAACATTAAAAGAACACTTTCCGTTACCTTTCATAGACCAGGTCTTAGACACTCTAGCAGGGAAAAAATATTTTTCCTTCTTGGACGGGTTCGGTGGTGTTGGACACCTAATCCTCTAAGGGTTGGTGTGGAAGCCAAATATACTAAGGAAGTCCAAGAGACCTTGGAATACGAAACCAAAGGTCATATGAATGTACTATAAATTTATATCATTTGTCAATAATAAATGTACTCTCTTGCTTATCTTTAATATTCTATTGCTGCCATGTGCGTGTTTAACATGGTATCAGAGCGAGCGATCTCCTGCCCTGCTCAAGTATGAGCCACTTGTTTATGTGAGCTTTTTTTTTAGTGGCTTTTCTATACATGTCAGTCCTGTACCTCTGTTCTAGATTTCCATCTCTGTCAAATCTCTATTGTTGAATGAGTTGGTCGAGAGTTGAACGTTATACCATACCTTGAATTCCGTCAACTGCCTTAATGCTCTTTGAACGCTGCTCTTGACGCTAGGGCCCAAGCTTTAGAGTGGAATTACCACTTACCATGTTGCGTGCATATACCACACTGTCCATACTTCCGCTCCCACTCTCTTGTTTAACATCTGCAGTTTTAACTGTGGTTTTAACATATATAACCACCATGCTCATACTCAGCGTAAATTTTGGGAAAGCCATCAAGAAATGAATGGTCGTGAACATTACTTTCGGTGACTCTGTCCCTTTAACTCCCATACTTTTATCCTGGGCACTTATCGCTACCATCCACACCTAATTAAAGGTTGTCAAAACTACCTCTTTACCTATCTGCCAATGTTTTTGTGCCAGTCTTCTCATATCGAATCTTTCTGCTCAGCAACAACTCTTGTGTATTTATTTCCAGTTCTTCCATGCAGTTTCACACCAAGGACCCTTTCCAGCTTTACAATGATTTGTTGAAAGGTGCCCTAAGTGGGATCTGGAACATTGAGATAAGTGTTAGAGTTGGTCAGAATGACGGGAATAAAACGGTATTGGACACCAGAGCAGAGACAGACATCGGCATCGATTTCTCATTTCAATAACTTGCCTCCGGGATGATGATCACACCTACAATTGAGCTCAATAAATGCTAGGTGATTGTGCATACCAATGATATTCAGGTCCATATATTCTCCTATTTCATTACTGCGCAAAGAAACGCTCCTTCACTCAGTGTTATTTGTGCCATTTCTGTCTTGCGATTCTGAATGTGCTCAGTCGTTTCTTTGTAATAATCTGCTCAAAATTGCATAGTTAGCCTAAGATGTTCCAATAATCATGTTCTTAATAAAATTACAATGGCTAGGGACATCAATTATAGTGCAGTAGTATTTAGTTGTCTCAAACTTCCATAGTGCAATATCAATTTTGATACCACGTTCATGTTCAGCCTTGTGCTTGTCAAAAACCCAAGCATACTTGAATGACCTCTTGTTCATCTCAACAGCTTCTTTCTCAAAGTGTTCAATCACACACTTGTTAATTCCCATGATGAACTAAATTCACCTTCAAAGCGTTCAATCATACGCGATATGGGTTTTCTCATTTCCCATGATGAACTAAATTCTCTTACAAAAATGGTTGCTTGAGTCTGGAGAATCAGAAGCACCACAAAACAGCTTCGCAGCGGCGTGGAGAGCAGAGAGACTCATGAGGAAATGCATCTGGTTGAAACAAGAACTTCGTTGCATTGTCATCACTATAACAAAACGCCTCCCTGTTCCTAGTGATATTTTTATTGTTACTTTTGTTGTTGTCAGTGTTGTTATTATTATAGCTTCTACTACTGTAGAACGAAGAGTTGGATGCAATCTAACAGTTCTGTTTAGCGAATTTCCTGTTGTGCTACGAACTTGATAGAATTTTTCACCTCATTACTCAACCAAGACACATCATTTCCCTCAGGTCGCTCAGTCTCAGCTCCAGAGATCCAACATATGGAGAAAGCGATGAAACACAGACATGTGGATACCTTGCACAACGATTTGATAAATTCAACGATGTTGGCATGGTAATGATGTTGGTTTTGTTGTGCTAGCAATTCACTTCCTCATGATTTGTTAAAATTGAAGCCATTGTCACAGAAGCTCAGATAACCAAAAAAAAAAAATATTTGCAGGCCATGAATCCATGGCGAAATAATATAAGAAGAAAGAAAAAGAAATGAAAATTAACCAAGGCAAACGTAGGGAAGGAATAAGTTTTTAAGTGGGCACGTGCACTTATTATTGGCACTCTTTCATCCCAGTATAGCTGAGTTCTAGCCTCTAGATATTATCGATTGACCGTTCCACATTGATGTGGCAATAGATGGCCTCATTTTCGAGGTCTCATTTGTTCTTGGTTTTCATTTCCAATAAATTCATTGACACCCTATAGTGCATTAGGATCTCTTCCATTCATACAAGTCTGCCAATAGGTAAATTTGACTGTATGTGCTCTCACGGCCCAACTGATACTAGCTATAACATAGCGACAACCTCTTCACTAGATTTCAAATTCGATATTCCAGAAAAGCATTTTTTGGGGTTATATATAGTGCTTTCTTAATAAAAAGTTGAATTTTCGGGGATAGATATGGTGATTCCCTCATACAAGGTCAAACCAGTAAAGCTCACCATTCATACTAAATGCTCTACAGTGAGTTATATATTGATAGTTAACGAGGTTCTTCTTGATTCAATTGTTTTGAAATGGATTGAATTGATGATACATTAGAGTTGCTAAATGCCATGATAGTCTCTACTATAGATGAGATGGTAAACATCAGTAAGGATAATCTTTCTGATATTCGAACTTGTTTACAAAATGCAAAAGAAAACACTGGGTTTTTGCAGCTTGAATCTCAACTGCAGCAGGAAGAATTACAGCAATGGAGTCATCATTTGAATCTGTTTTTGTTTAGAACACTGAAACAGACTCCCATAAGTAGCAAGTAAATATTATTGAAGTTGATTCAGATCCAGTGCCCAATAAAGCAACAAAGTTACATGCAGATGTAGAAGTTTAGTTTTCCCTTCCCAAGCCCATCATTAGACCTTGGGAAGAGCTTGTCAGCAACAAGCACAGAACTGGTCTTGGATATGGCAAGGATGTGTCCTTTCACATTCTAGGATACTCAAAGCCCATTTAGTTTCATAGTGCCAGATTCCTTTATGATAGTTCACCTCCAGCTGTTTCATATTCTTCCCCTCTTCCACAACAACAGATTGTGAAATGCCAACAGTGTGACCAAGTTGGCCATATGAAAGATCATTATTTTGATCTTCATCCATGTAAGCATTGTCATAAAACCAGTCATTCTTCAAATAGATGCTTCAGAAACAAACCTCCTGCAAGAACAAAGATTCATCTTGGATGGATCGATTCTTAGCAATGGGCATCAACAACCGATAAGATATTCTAGTCATATGTCAGAACTTGTTCTAGAGTATTGAACAATCTTGCAGTTGAGTTTTCTCCATTATATCACCTTGTATTTGATAGGGGGGAAAATGATGGTCATCTACAAGCTTCAAAGCCACATCAAGCGAGCCTGAGCCACAACCTGCCATACCAGATTAAGAGTTGTAGCCAGAGACAAAGATGCCCTTGAGCATGCCTTTAGTGAGTGATACCTCTTCAAAGAATTAGGGACACTTCCTCTAGCAGAAGACTTCAGCTTCTTGCCAGTTTCGGAAGAGTTCTAGGAATTGCACTAAGCATTCCAAAGTTGTTGGTCATCCTTAAACCATCATAGGTTGAGACCTCCCTTTTCAGGTTGAGACCTCCCTTTTTAGGTTGAGGTTATCCCTTCTATGTGGAGTGATACCTCCCTTTCATGGTTGAAGGTTTCCCTCTTCAAAACATTATGAGCACTTCCTCTAGCAGAAGACCTCAGCTTCATGCCAGAATTGGAAGAGTTCCGGGAACTGCACTAAGCGTTCTAGTGTTGGTGGTCATCCTTAAACCACTACCCTTTATACCAACATTTCAGAGAGCACATTCAGCCTAGTGCTGCCATGTTTTTTTCACATTTTGTATTACAACTCTCTTCTTGGACTCATACATACCCCTTTGGATTAAGGTGGGGAATGTTGGACACCTAATCCTCTAAGGGGTTGTGTGGAAGCCGAATAGAATAAGGAAGTCCAAGAGACCTTGGAATATGAAACCAAAGGTCATATGAATTTACTATAAATGTATAGAATTTGTTAATAATAAATGTACTCTCATGCTTATCTTTAATATTCTGTTGTTGCCATGTGTGTTTTTAACAAGTGGATATAACCAGATTCAGGTAGCCCCTGAAGATCAAGATAAAACCACGTTCACTTGTCCATAGGGAACTTATGCTTATCGAGTGCTTCCCTTTGGGTTATGTAATGCTCCAGCAACATTCCAAGGATCAGTCCTCAACATTTTCTCTAACCTCATTCATGATTGTGTGGAAGTGTACATGGATGATTTCACAGTCTATGGGGATTATTTCAATGAAGCACTGAAAAATTTAGAAATTTTTTTAATAGGATGTAAAGAAACAAATCTCTCACTAAGCCATGAAAAATTCTTCATGATGTTTAACGAAGGAATCTTTTTAGGTCATCATATTTCAAGAGATGGAATCAAAGTGGACTTATCTAAAGTTGAAGTCATTTCTAAGTTATCAGTGCCAAGTTGTCAAAAGAATGTTAGAAGTTTTCTCGGTTTTACTGGATACTATAGAAGATTTATAGAAAACTTCACAAAAATTGCATCCCCACTCTTTAAACTACTCACCAAAGACTGTGCATTCAGTTGGGATTCAAATGTCAAGCTGCCTTTAAAACTTTGGAAAAGAGAATTTCTGAAGCACCCATCTCAAAAGGACCTAACTTGAAATTGCCTTTCCATTTCTCAACAGATGCTTCAAATTCAGATTTATGAGCTTTGTTAGGGAAAAAAAATCTTACTCCTTATGCAATCTATTATACTAGTAAAAATTTAACTCCTGCAGAGTTAAATTATACTATAACTGAAAAGGAGTTTTTAGCTGTAGTTCATGCCATTAACAAATTCAGACATTATATAACTGGCTATGAAACCTTTGTTCACATAGACCATTCTTCCATTAAATACTTAATGAATAAACCAGTCACCAATGGAAGAATAACTAGATGGCTCCTACTTTTACAAGAATTCAACATAACCATTCTAGGAAGTCCGGGAAAGCAGAACACAATTGCCGATTTTCTATCTAGGATACAAAATGAAAATAATGATCAAACTAGTCGAAGACAAATTTCTTGATGAATATCTTTTTGCAGTATCTACTAAATCACCTTGGTATGCAAATATTGTTAACTATTTGAACGTAGGAAAAATGTCATTTCATTTATCTCCTACAGGGAAGAGAAGAATAGTCCACAATAACACATCTTATTCATGGATAAATGAAGAATTATATAAGACATGACTAGATCTCATCATCAGAAGATGTGTTCAAGAGGACGAAATACCAGCAATACTTGAGGCTTGTCATGATGAGCCATGTGGAGGACATTTTTCTGACAGGAGAACTGTTTACAAAATCTTTCTTTTAGGATATTATTGGCCTTCCATTTTCAGGGACACCAAGGAATATGTTAAAAGATGCAACAATTGTCAAAGAATGGGCAAACCTACTCTTTCAAATGAAATGCCACTGCAACCACAGGTACTTATCGAACCATTTGAAAAATGGGCACTCGATTTTGTTGGACCTATCAACCCACCTTCTAAGCAAAAGAAGTATATTCTGGTATGTATTGAGTATGTCACTAAATGGGTAGAGGCTAAAGCACTTCCTTTTGCTACTAAAAATTTTGTAGTTTCATTTCTTTTTGAGGATATTTTTACTTGTTTTGGTGTCCCAAGAGAAATTGTAACAAATCAAGGAACACAGTTCACATCTAGACTAGTGCGGAAGCTTGTGGATCAATACAAGATAAAACATCGGAAGTCCACTCCATACCATCCACAAGACAATGGACAAGTTGAGTCCGCAAATAAGGTGATTGAAGCTATCCTTACCAACATTGTACATCTGGACAGAAAGGACTGGGTGGAAAAGCTTCCAGAAGCCTTATGGGCCTACAGAACTACATGGAGGAATACTACAAGGCATTCTCCCTAAGAACTTGTTTATGGGAAGCAAGTCTTACTACCAATAGAGTTCCAGATCCGCACCTATAAGACAATTGTCCAGTTATATCTAGACTTATCAGAAGCCTAGAAGCAAAGGATGACACAACTAAATGAGCTTGATGAAATCAGACAAGAAGCCTTCCAGAGAACTAGCCTAGTTCAACAACAGAGGTCAAGATGGCATGATAAGTACATTAAAGAAAGGAAATTTCATCCAGGAGATTGGGAATTGCTCTTTGATTCAAAATTCAAAAATTTTCAAGGAAAATTCCAAACCCATTGGCTTAGACCTTATGAAGTTGAAAATGTCCTTGACAATGGTGTAGTTAGAATCAGGACTATTGATGAAGAGAAAACTCTGCTATTAGTAAATGGGCATCGACTCATGCTTTAGCAGAAACCATTAACGAAAGAGGAATTTGTTAAAATGTTTCAAGATAATTCACAGCTGAAGATGGTCAAGAAGAATTCTTCTTTTCCACCTTAGAAATTTTTACTCAGTTTGCTCTCTCTCTCTCTCTCTCTCTCTCTCTATATATATATATATATATGTATATATGTATGGCATATATGCATATAATGTATATATGTATATTATATATATATATATATATTATATATATATATATTATATATGTATGCAATAGCATATATGTATATTATGTATGCATATATATATAATCTATATATATCTTATATATATATTATATATATATATATATAGTATATATAATATATACTATATATATATAATATATATATGCATACATATAATATATGTGCATATATGCATACATATATATATATATATATATATTATATATATATATTTATATATATATATATATATATATAAACATGAAACCCAAACATGTTGTTGGCTGTTTATGCAAAAAATTTAAAGTGAAAACCAATTTGTTGGCACTTCAAATTTTCTTTTCAAAAAATAAAAATAACAAAGTTCATCTATTAAAGCCCTCTTTCTCTTAGTTGCAGAATCAACAACTTTCCGCAGCTTGGACAAGTTTCTGCAGCTAAGACAAGTTTCTGCAACCTAATAAATTTTTGAAGTCTACAAAGATACTTGGTAATTTGGATTAAAGGACAACTGACAACAAAGTACCTGCAGGATATCAAAGGACAACAAATAAGGTTAGCAAAAGAAGATAAAAGATACGTGTTGCTTTAATTTAACTAGGGAAGGTTATATAGCATATATGATTAAGAAGATATAGTACTAAAATGAAATCATTATAACCTAAGGGTAATGGCCGCCTAACAAAATATCATATGCCACCACTTAAAAAGTCATGTCATCTGTTGAAGTAATTACCAAGTCATAAGTTTAAATGTGCCTGACGGTTGAATTCATCCCTATAATCCTTATGATAATCTATATGTTCTTCCCTATTCTTACACTCCTCTGAAATTTCATAGCCACTCCATCTTTTCACCATCTAGCAAACCCTACTAGCTCCATTTTCCTGTCAAGGTAGCCAATCTTCGAGGCAAAGCATTCTTCGGAATGGGGATAATTGTTCAAACTGAGCCAACAAGGAATAAATTCTTGGAGGGGTACCCACAAACTAGGGAGCTGCTGCAAAAGAGACAATGGCTGCAGTTCATTGAAAAATTTAACAGCTTCCACAAGGAAGTAACCAAGTCATTTGTGCGCTCATCAATGGAATTGAAGCCGAAATTGGGGACATTAAGCTCACAATAACAGAGTCTATGGTCATTGAGGCTACCAAGCTGCCAAGGAATGGAGAAAAATGGTTTAAAAACATGGCGGGTCTTCAATCCAACGTTAAAGTCTATGAAATCATGATTAACATTTCTTTTGTTCTCATCGTGAGTTTTCTTTACTACCCTTCTGCCATTAGTAAACATTTCTTGTAGCAGCTTTGTCAAATCTATCTTCAAATCTTCCATGTTTCCTTTAAGTTTTGCTTCTATACCATCCATCTTAGCTTCCATGCCATCCATATTATCTTACATTCCATTCTTTAAACCATCCATCTTAGCTTCAGTTACTTTTTTTGAGAGAAAAATTTGTTGCACTTGGTCTCATAGTTTTGATATATCATGTTGCATTTCTTCCTCTTCTTCATGTGCCATAGTAGAGATTTTGGGTTGCTTACTAGGTGTTTCCATTTTCTTTCTTTGGGTCATCAATGAATGAGAAATATGATTCATAATTCCCTTTGAATCACTTCAAACTACTTTCTCAAACAAAACTTATGCAAATTTTAAAAAAACTACACACTTTTTTCCTTTTTCCTTTGTATGATCGCGATCTTGAAACGACTATAACTTTGTAATTTTAGATCTCCAAGTTCTGAAATTTCAGCCTGTGATAAACCTCTGGGTCCTCTTTCCAACCGCACAAATATTATCATGATTGGATTCTCCAAGAAAGAGTTATGCCCAATCTCTCGTGGTGACTTGATTATAGACTAGTTCAGTAGAGCGAACTTGTACAATGTTCCACGTGTCCCTGTTTTGACCTTCGTCCCTAAAAACAATATCCAAAAAACTATAGTCTATCCTATTTCTGTCACTTTTTATGAAATTTGAAGCCAATGCTCAGAGAGAAATTTATGATGATTTTCCCAAGGTGGCCTATTTGAGATCGAATTCGAGAGCCTGAAAAACCCTAACTTCCTCAGTTCATATCTCCAAAAATATAGCGAGACAAGATCTGAAATTAGGTCATGAGGTTCATCATGGTTTCTGCTTAAATGGGTTTTAGTTTTAGGTTCTGACGCTTCATATAAAAAATGTTATAGCGAAAATTCCATGATGACCTGTTTGAAGTAGCAAAACCCTAGAATCCAAAGCTCTGATTCCAATTGTTATGCATCCATCTCACAAAATAGAAGTAATATATAAATCAACGACTTTGAAAGTAGCCTCTTTGAGGGGGAAACCTCATTTAAATTACATAAATTAACAATTCTTCGATGATACAAATGACAAGACCAACTTTCTATATATAGGAGTCTAAGGGATCATAATATAATAAGAGCTGACATAAAAATAATAATGTAAGGGCACAACAATAAAAATAGTGGGCTTCTATGGGGCACAATAATAACAATATGGGGACAACATGGGCACAACAATAACAATAAGGGGATACAATGACAATAATATTAATGGAATACACTAGTATTATAGGGACCTAACATTGAAATAGTGACCAATCATAAATAAGGTTTGTTGTCAAGAATATTTTCAAAGAGTTTTTAAGAGACATTTATTTGAATATCCTTCATTATCACCATAAAAAGTGATACATGGATCAATTTCACCTCTTTTATTCCTTTTTGGAAGTGAATTATCGACCTTAATGTTGGGGCCTAATTTTTAAATCAAGCTCCTCTTTTGAACTTCCTACCAAATCTAACCCCAACCAAAAAAATGGACTCCATTTCTTGATCAAGTTCTTCTTCTTTTGAAAATCCATCATTGATTCCTAAATAGGGATTGATTCACTAATTAGACCTCTTTCTTTCAATCTAGTACTTAATTTTGAAATGGTGTCCTTTTTACTTTTAGGTTTGGAGGCCGCATTTGAATTTGTAGTCCAATTTTATGATCTAATCTAACTTCGGAATTTGGGTCTCCAATTGAACTTTGTTTAAGAATGATCCCAAATTTTAGAGTGGACATTGTTTGGGATTGAGGAAACTCAAGAATAGAGAATATAAAATAGAATCTAAAAGAAATAAACTTAAGAGTAATTAGGCTCCAAGATGATGGTGGTGTCTAAAGACATTGTTACAACATTTAAGCACATTGCATTATGATCATAACATCACATTGCATTATTTGAATAACAATTAATTTAATATAATTGTTAGTGCATACTTTTCTTGAGACACAAAAAATTCCCCATCACCTTTCCATACTTCCAACTTGAGGAAGTAGTGCATGTGAACCATGTCTTTCATCTCAAATTCCCTTGCAAGGTCCTCCTTGTGTAACAATCCTGGTCAAAAATCTGTGCAATAAAGTTAATAAAGGAAAAATAATAACCATGGTCATGGGACACATATTCCAAGCTAAATGTTGGGAAAAAACATAGTCATGGGTATCACTTGTGATTAATTAATGGCTATGGAAATTGGCAAAGAGAATGGCAAAGGCTTTGGAAAGGCAAAGTGGTCTTAACTAGCATTTTTATTTATGAAAATAATGTAATACAGGAGAAAAGGGAAGTGAAAGGTCACAGGTTGCATGTGAGGAGGGAAATGAACGAAAATAATGGAAAATGAAGAAAATAGAGGCCTCATTAATAAAAATGCTTCTGAGGATCAGTTCACGACTTTTGTAGTTGTTAAAATTTTTGTTAGTTTTAGCTTGGAGCTCTCTATTATACTCTCTCTCTCATACTCTTGGAGAATTAGAGTTTTCTTGGAGCACTCTTGGAGGAGTGTGGCATACTTGGAATTTGGAGAAAGAAGGCAAAGGAAGAGTAGGCAAGAGCAAGATGACATAGAGATTGGCAGCTACAATGAGTTTTTCTTGCAATTACCGAGTTGCATGTATGATTTTTTTGCTAGTTTTGGTATGCATGACACATGCATGTGGTTTGTTGTTTATGATATGTCATTGGCATGGATGATTTCCTCAATTGACAGTGGATTTTCCTAGCCGTATCATTTCCTGGATAGCCATGGTGTTGTGGGTGTCTTTCCTTTTGTTTTCTAGTTAGTTCTCATGTTCCTTATGGTTGTGGGTTGAGTTACTAGTTCTTGGAAGCCTTGGTTGGACAAATGCTCTAGAATTCGTGTAACAACTTGGGTTGAGTTACTAGTCTGAGAAGCCTTGGTTGGAAAAAACGTTCAGGAAGCCCTTGGTGGGTTGATTTACTAGTCCTGGAAGCCCTAGTTGGACAAATGATCTGGAATCCCGACAACAACTATGGTTTGAGTTGCCATTCCTGGAAGCCCTCGTTGGAAGAAATGCTCTGGAGCCCTGGAAAGATTGGGTAGAGACCAATATGGTGATGGTTAGTGATGTCTGACTATGAGGTGGAATCATTTTTGGGAAAAATACTAAGAGGGGGGTGAATCAGTATTTTCAAAACATTAACCTTTTCAATTTCATATCTTGATTTTTGTACGCTAATTTTACTGAAGCTAACCCGCATGTGTACGTGACTGTTATTAAGACAACTAGCATATATCTAGTAAACTTACTTTTTAGTTAATTCATATTCTATTTATCTTAATCTTAGTGCATCAGTACTTCATTCAACATTATATAAATAGTAACCATGTGCAGTAAGAAAAAAATAAACCATCACACATAATCAACAAACATGAACACCGAGATTTAAGGTGAAACCCATTGTGGGAAAAAACCACCATTATTGTTGTCTCTATATTCTTTTTAATATAAAGAAAATATTATTACAATCTTGTACTGGTGTTGACTCATGCCAGGATGTAGGCACCCACCTATAGAAGGCTACAACCTTTGCTCGTTCTCCAACACCCATTGGAAGGGAGCACCAACCCCCTGATCTCGTTTACTGGCACCCACCGGAAGGGAGCTCGAACCCCCTAATTTGAGTTACCGGCTACCACTGGAAGGAAGCTTCAACTTCCTCATTGAAGGCTCGAACACTTAACACCTCCGTGGACCACGTTTCATAAATTTTCATACTGAATCCCCCTACTACAACACATCACAACTTGTAGGCCACATTTCATCAAATTTTCAGACTAGACCCACTACCAAAATTTAAGCCCAAAACCAATCATCAAAACTGAATCTTATTACTGTAACTCAACCATTGAACCAACCAATAATTGAACCAACATAACCAACCAATCATTGAAACCCAATCAATGAATCAACCGAATCAACTCAAACCCAGATTAGTTAACTTAAACAACTAGAATAGCTAGATCACTATAACCATAATACCAATTAACATACTACACATCATAGAAACCAGATTCTGTTGATGCAAACCTTCATCAATCATATATCAAAATATATAAGCTACTTTACAGTAGAAAACCTGCGTGTGTACACACTTTGTAGAAATTTTGAATAATTTAACACATATTCAACAGAGATTATCCTGATCATGTACTATTGCGGAAAACATACACAATACATAAGCTCCTCTACGTTGATCATCAATATAGCAGCATCAATAACAATAAAACATCAAGCGCATTCACACATTAACACAGTATGTATCCCGGGGAAAGCATCTCGCTAAAAACCCCAACTATCTG
>APFE031518836.1:0-14876 GCA_000404065.3 Pinus taeda | reverse complement strand
TAATTTAAAATAAATGTTTTTTATAAATATAGTTTTTTTTGTTATGAGGTAGAGAATATCATGTTTTGCTAAATTTATTAGTCCAAAATTTTGTAGGGGAAAAAATCATTTACTATGTTAAAAGTTGGTGTAGTTTTAGTGGGATGAGATTTGGAGATGTTGACAATTTAGATATGCCTAAATCCTAGCTACTCAAAAGGCATAAAACCTAACTCAAAAAAATTAAAGATAATTTTCTTAGTAAATAATATGATTTGTTTTTGCTGAGATTTTTTGGAAGTTTTTTATGTGGGTTTTTCCTGTCCAATTTCTCTAAAATCTTGCAGGATATTTATCGAAATCACTTGATGGGTAACCCTGCACAATTCAAGTGCCATAGAGAGATTCTTCACGGTGCTGAATTTATATATACAATCAAAAAATCAATTTAAATAACACAAATCAAGATTTCAGCTCGAATTTTTCTGCCACATTTTTGTACCAAAAAATTCAAAAAACAACTTCAAGGTGCTGAATTTATATATACAATCAAAAAATCAATTTAAATAACACAAATCAAGATTTCAACTAGAATTTTTCTGCCACATTCTTGTACCAAAAAATTCAAAAAACAAAATTATTTAGGATGGCCATGCATTCGATAAAGAGAGACTGGCCCATCCGAATCAAACATTGTTTATACCTTTATTTGAATAAGCATTTTATAAATATTTCCGTGCATGCCACAAATTTGTTGACACCGTTATTCCGATAGACAGCCAGCATTCTTTCTATATATACAATTTGACCATAACCATCTTAGGAAATTAAGTGAAAGAGGACGCTATGTATATATGCGCTGCAATCCATTGAACACTGCGTAGTTCATTGATTACTCCTTAATGGAATAACTTTTAGTTCTCCCATTTGTTTCACAGACAATAGGATACCTGTTGATAGATCAGCTTCTGTGGACTGGGGGAATCTTTATCGAGCGCCCTTCAATTAAAAATTTGAGTTGTCCTATTTCTGTCGTCTACATTATGACATTACACCATTAAATTCAGTACCAATCCATCCTTTCCCATTACAGAGGCCCCTTATCAATGAACTATGCTTCATTGATTTTAGATTCAGTTACTCTGGTTCATGGGTTCATAACCTGCCTGCGCTCGTTGTTTTTCCTGAATTTAGATTTTGCTTCTTTATCGTGCATGTCTTACTGTTCACACAGGCCTTGCACAGATTAAAATGGCCTCGTCAATAGCAATGAGCTTACAGAACAAGGTACATGCAGCCTCAAATCTCTCTGCAGCTCCCAACACCCAAATGCATCCAGTCTACGAAAGGCTAAGGAAGCACTTCTCATACTTTGCTCCAAACAAAAGTTTTCCACTCTACCTGGAGAATGCTGGCGCAAGCCTGTGCCCCAACGTGGTCATAGATTCGATGGCTAATTACATGAGATCTATGTATGTTCAAATACGGGCTGGATATGAGCTTTCCATGAGAGCAAAAGAGGTGGTGGACTCTGCTCATAAATTCATGAAAACATTTGTGAATGGTGATGAAGTTGGAGAGGTTGCATTTGGGTCTTCATCTTCACAACTCCTAAAAACTCTCAGCCATTGTTACCTCAATGTCCTTAAGGAAGGGGATGAAGTGATTGTTCATGAGGCTAATCAAGAAGCAAATGCTGGCCCATGGGTTAAACTGGCAGAACAGAGAGGCCTCCCTATCAAGTTTTGGAAGCTGAATGAGGACTTCAGCTCAAGCTTGGAATCACTTGGTCGGCTCTTATCCACAAAGACAAGAATTGTAGCAGTAGCCCATGTTTCCAACGTGTTGGGAGAGATCCTTGATTTGGAAAGAGTGGTTAAATTTGTCCGGGATGACATGGGTTGCAAGAGAGCCATAGTGATTGCGGATGGAGTAGCCTTTGCTCCTCATCGTGCAATCGATGTAGAAAAATGGGGTGTGGACTGGTATGCTTTTAGCACTTATAAGGTATGTGGCCCTCACAAGGATGTTTTGTTTGGCACCCATGATGCTTTTAATGAAATCAAGGATGAAATGCCCAACTTTTATTTCATTCCCAATCATCATTTCAGTAGCAAATTTGAGCTTGGATGCCTTAATCATGAAGCCTGTGCTGGGATTCTAGCTCTTCAAGAGTACCTGCAGCATTTGGCAAAAGAAGAGGAGTTGGCCTTAAAATTGGCTACACAAGGGGAACAACAGAGTGACTTGGTGAAGGAAATTGAGAAGTCTGTTTCTGCTCTTGAAGTAGGTAGTTCTTCCAAGTTTTCTAGAGAACTCGTTGAAGCTGCATTCCGAACTGCTAAACTGTTAGAGGAGCCCCTACAAATGGCATTGATCAACTATCTCATGTCTAGATCAGATGTTCGAATAGTAGGACCTGCCAACGGAGATGGAGAATGCAGGGTTCCCACCATCAGTTTTATCCACATGAATAAGAAATCCTCTGCTATTGCCCAAGCTCTTTACAAAAGAGGTATTGCTATTAGGAATGGACATATGTATACTCACAGGCTCATCTCAGCTTTATGCTCAACTGGTCTCCTGTTCACCAACAATGTGAATGAAGGGGTAGTGAGAATTTCAATGATCCATTACAACACCCCTTCCGAGGTCACATATCTCATCTCTTGTTTAAATGATATTCTGTGAATATCAGATAAGTGAACGTCTGCAACAAGCCGTGTTGGGCCTCCTATCAAGGGCCATCACTCTGCTGTGAGATCAGTTACTCATTTTAATTTTGATTGAAAAAACTACTTGTTCTTCTCTAACGGAGTTTGTATTTGTAATTACCACCACAGATGCATCAAATGTACTTCTTGTTAGAAACTCGTTATGCACATAAGGTGCAATTAAATATTTACAAGTTCCGTGGGACAAGTTTTTTCGGTACACCAAGACAAGTTTTCTTCCACCACATTCTACTAATATTACTTTCCTTGCAAGATAGCTTACAAGAGAACAACATCAAGATATTTGTATGCCACTTATATAGTTATATATGGGCTGTCATAGTTTGAGTTTGAATGTGCACTGCGAATTATCTTGTTTAAGTAAATAGAATCTTTGTCCCAGAATTTAAATCGGGGTATGTTTGACAGAAACAAAATTAAGCAAAGTCTTTCTGTAGAAATCACATGAGAGAAATTTTGGCTTATGCATTTCGAATCAACAAGTGTGGTTCATGATTTCATCATCAGGAAAGACTTTGCTTAATTCATTATGAATCACAGAAGCCTGAATATAGAAACAGAATTATTAATAGATTTGTGCAAATAATTGTTAACATCCTTGCATCCTTGCATTATGTTATCTTCTAAATTTTTTCAGATCTAATTTCATTATTTCCTATTAGTATGAGGGAAATACAAAGTAGAATTAATATATATATATATATTAAAAGTATTATTCATATTACAATACATAATGTTTATGCTGATAGGCATGTTTATTTTGGAATAAGGTTTTCTAAATTTTAATTTAATTATCAATAATTATATATATAGTGTTTATTTTGGAATAAGATTTTCAGAATTTTAATTTAATTATGAATAATTATTACGTGTAGGGATTTAACTTCTATAAAATATTATTAGTTGTATTCACAAATTAAAGATTGAGATTTATCTCCAAAGTAGTTATGTCATTTTTATCATTTTAATTATAGTGATTAATTAATTATATCCATTAATTAAAACAATATTATATCAATAAACATCATATTAAATGACCTATATATTTTTTGGAATATCGTAATGATAAGCTGTAGTATTTTAAAAAGTCTATGCACAGATTAAGAGTCTCCATGGTAAAGTTGGGATGTATATGTATATGTGTTTAACTCGTATATTAATTCTTTTTATAATCAATAATAATAATTTAAAATAAAATTATAATTTAGTTAATTACAATTATCTTTTCGATTGTGGTAATGTGTGATACATCATCAACTAAGTGCTTTGATGCTTATCATGGATTGATGCCTATTGATGTTTACCAACAATTTAATTTATATCACTGCACTAGTTGTTAGTTATTATGTGGATGGTAGGGATTTAAAATCTACATAATATTATATAATACTCTTTTTTGTATTCACCGATCAACGATCGAGATTTATCTAAATAGTAATTCCACCCTTTATGTGGTTTTAGTTAAATTGACTAATTCAAAAAAATCATATAAACATCTGCCAGATGAATACGTGTTATGGTTTTTTGGACATCCGGTATTAGTAATTTTTTATGATTATCTTTAATTTGGGAAAGTGTGAGATGTATCATAAGATATGTGTTTTTATTTTTTATGATTATCTTTAATTTGGGAAAGTGTGAGATGTATCATAAGATATGTGTTTTTATGTTGTTTGTATGTCTACAGGCATTTACTATCTATTAAACTTATATGGTTATGCTAGTATTACAACCTATTATGAAGGAGACATGGTCCATCACATAAATTTAGACATGTAATTTAATTTTCACTTTTTACTTTTACTTTTTTTAAATATTTTAATACGAGCATTAAATAAGATATCTGAGTATCTATGTTAACTAATATATTTCAATATCAACTTCATAAATCCCCCAATGAGCATGGTATATGCTAAGGCACAAGTATAAATACTTCACGTGAGGGGGAACTAGTCCATCATTCCACTCAATGGAGAGGGGAAGCATGGTTGTCCCACCCTCCATATGGCACACATCCCTTACAATGATAAGCCATGTCAACTCGTAATAGGTGATATCATTAGTCCATCAAGTAGGTATGTCAAAGGCTCTAGAAATGGGGAAAAGTAACTTTGTTCACAGAAGGCTTGTTGGTGATGGCATGCTTGCTTTGAGCACGTAAATCCTTACTTCCCTTCTGCTAACCTTCTTTCCTTTTGCTACTATTTCTATTTTACATTGGGGGGAAGCCTAAGTCCACCTGACCTAGCCTCATCCTGGGCTCCACTCCCTTGTTTGTCATTGTTCTTTTGTCGATGCTAAAAGCCACTCTTTTTCCTTCACTATACTAGCGTGACACTCATAGGATTTATGTCTAGTGATAGACTCTAGTGGTTCTAGTAGAATTGGCAGTCATAATGGGGATTCTCTCCGCACTATTATATTGTTTCCTTGCATCGGGACTTAAGTAAACATCTTCTCAATTTTGTTTGCACTAGGTGCTACCTATGTTGGTTTCTTTGTTTGAATTTTTTGGAGGATTATGTTGGTTTCAGTGCGTTATCTATGTTGGATTCTCTGTTTGGATGGTGTTTGTGGGCTCCATTTCCTTAGGTTTTTCTTTCCCTTACCTCCCTCACTTTCAATTCTCCCTTGACTCCCTTTCACTCCCATGTGTCAAATCACCTTTTGAGCTATCTACACTTGTGGCTCTTCTACATCTTGGTTCCATCCTCCTTTGCATGCTCGCTCAACTATCTCTTTCTTTGCTTGGGGCAGTATTGTGTTGTCTATTACTTATGCTTTCTTACCTTCATAGCCATGATGCCTCGCTAGTGAGCGTGTAACCATAGGGGTGCCTCCAACATATTCGAAGGAAATGCTTGTGGAAGACACTGGGCTCATCTTATTGCCCATTGTTTCCATAGTTTGACACCTAAGCATATTTAGCTAGGACTTGATCATGTTTCCTCAAATCCAATGGTTGATCAAGATGAATTTTTGAATGCTAAAATTATATATTCTATACCATATTGGATCCCTAACCTAGGACACACCAAGGGAAGACAAAGTTTACACCTTTGCACCATAGAGTTATAGATACTTCCACTACCATTGGGACCCAAACTTATGCTTTAGATGCTTAGCATTTACTACAATTTCCCTGAATTAGGCATGTGGCCCTGCAGTATCCTAACATAATTGTCCATTGAACCTCACTACCCAAAAGATTGTAGTGACCAAACCCTCACTCCTTTTGTAGCGAACAGATCATATGTTTAGGAACAATAGAGAAAGACATGTGCTTCCTTGAGTAAGGGCGTCATTGGCCACTATTAGTATTAGGTGCCTCAAGGACAACCTCTCACACCACAAGAATTAACAAAGTAGCATGTTGCTTCTTAGATCAAACTTTAAAGGCCAGACATGCACAAGAAGACCACTACTCTAGAAATCAAACTTATTGATCAAGAGAATAACTATAAAATATTCTTTACTTGCTTGCCAAAATAGGACCGAGTTGCTCCAAAGAATATGTTGTAATACGATAGATAAAAGAGGGTGCCTAGCTAGGCTGGGATCACCTCCACTAAAACCGGGCAAGGGGAAAAAAAGGTCTTAAAACCCTTAGAGCCTCAACTCAGATAAAACAGAAATATTTTAATCCAAATCAGCAATGAGAAAATGATTCTAACTCTCTCATAGTTATAAATTTCTTGTGGGGTCCTTGTCCTTAAATTAATGTGAGGAGTTACAAGTGAAGCCCCTAATTTGGGGTTTTTTCCCCAACTACCCAACAATTTACCCAATGTCACCCCTTAACATTGGATAATGTCTTCCCCCTTCATTAAAGACACCTATGGAGTTGGGTATGATACTTCGTCCTCCCTCAGAAAATTAATCCATGGGGGACATTACAATCCCCCCTTCCCAACATTATTTTTCCTTAATCAATTGTAAGTTCAATTGTTGCAAAAATTTTCCCCCTCCTTCCAAGGATGAACATTGCTCACGTGTCTTGTATCTTTACTTATGGTCGCTTGCAAACCCCTTCTTGGAGCCTATATCTCGTGTTATTTTGTTTCTGTGATCTTCATGTTCATGTTATGGTAATTGTTTGATGAAAGAATCCATCTAAATTCACAATCTATTATTATGGAAAAGGAAATCTAAATTAATCTTCAAAGACTCTTGATTTCCAACAACCCAAACCTCTAACACTTACACATAAAGAAGCTAGTATATTGGCTTATCTCCTAGAGGAACAAAGTCCCTTCAAACAAAGAAGGACCTTCAAGTCCTCTCACTCCCAACAGGGATACAATCAATTTTTTCCATCCCATAATGGCCTAAGGGAGACCAACCATTAATAGAAAACAAGAAAATCCTTAGGCCCAAATTAATGTATGCATAATGCTTTATAAACTATATATTTCATGTCTTTTATGGGAAGCATGCCTCAAGGCATACCTCCATACGCATAAATCATTCACAAGGGGAAATAATAGCCAGTGACCAAGAACAATACACATTTCCCCATCTCGTCATTACAATATACACATTAGACCAACATAGCCATATTCATGAAGTATTATATAACATTATAATTTCATTAGCAAGGAAGAGATCACACTTATCTATTTCACTTAATCTTGTTGACAACTGATGAAGAGAGAGCCACTCTCCACTCAAACTCAAGCATAACTATATTGCAATCCTTCTTGTAGTTGTCCACCCTTGAGTCAAATGCATCACCTTAGAAGCTTCATTTTAGGTTAAAAATCAAGAAGAATATGTGAAGGCCACTCTCACCCTCCTTCACTTACAAGATTCAATATTTTCACTTCAATGGTTGAGTTGGGGCCTCTTCACACAGTAAATATGGCCACCCAAGGCCTACACAACACAAAAGTGAGCTCCTCACTAATATAGCAGTCCATCAATACCTTCCTTTGCTAGTGCCTTACATGCCTCAATCAGATAGAATATCCAAAAATTCTTCTAGGCCCTCAAACCTCATGTGAATGCTTCCTCACTAAGACCTGGTCCAATTCACTTTGGAACTCACTTCCAAACCAAGTGGTTGTGACTTAGAATGCTTTTAGCTGCATCTTTTGCACTCACATGTGGATTAGCTCTTTTCACCCAATTTCATTGGTCATGAGTTCCCTCTTATATGCAATCTCTTGGTTTCTCTACATTATTCCTTGCACTTTTTCCTCTATGTATGTTTTTCCCCACGAGTGTTACTCCCAACATGAGATTTTGGGGTTCCCCTTGGGTTTCAAGTCAACCAAAATCTCCTTGTGCTACATAGCCCATACTTTGGGGTAGTCCAAGACCCTCTCCCCCATTCACTTGTAAGTACTGGTAATTGATAATTTAACTACCAGATCAGGGAAATAAGGTAAAATTGAATTAAAAAAGGATGGGAAGTTTCTCAATCCCTCAAAGCTTTCCCCTCAGTGAAGCTTCCCACCCAGGCATCTAGATCTATGTCAGTAGCCCTCCTTTAGTTTATCAATAACAAATATAATATAATTGATGTATAGCCATTGAATAAAAAAAACGATGGGAAGTTGTCAGTCCCCAAATCTTTCCCCTTATGAAGCTTCTCTCCAGACATTTCAACTTTGTTAGTAGCCCTCTCCTTTCATTTTAGTAATAGGAGATATCTATATTCTATAGTTATAATATATATATATATATATATATATATATACATATATATATATAATAATACTATATATATTATATACTATATATATAATTTAACTACTAAATCAGGAAATAAGGTATGTGACTAATAAAAAGATGGGAATTTCTCAGTCCTTCAAAGCTTTCCCTTAGTGAAGCTTCTCTTCCAGGCATGCAGACCTATGTCAGATCCCTCCCCTTAATTTTAGCAATAAGTGAATAATATATAATATATATATGACAAGGTCTAGCATGTATCCATAATGGTTATCCAACATTTACAAAAATATAAGGGTTAAAAAGGGACCTTACATTGTCTTACCTAAAATAGGGGTTTGGGGTCCAATTTCAAGTTCCTTACATAAACGTAGCCTCTAATTATGAGCTTTATGGGGTGCCATGGAAGTGGTTTTGGAGTTGAACAAAGGGTGACAAGAGAAGATTCATCTAAGAAGAGAAAGAAGAAGTGTATAAAGTTAAAACCTAATCATACTAATTTGGTTTTTGGGGAATGGTATTAGGATGTGTGAAGTTTTTAAAATGGCCTCCAAAGATCTAGTTGGTAGGTTCTTCAGAAGAAGGATGGTTAATTTTGTGTTGAAGTCTTGGTTAAAGAGTTCAAGAGAGCCAATTTTAAGATATATGCTCAAATTCTTTGTATGGGCTTAAGGTTAGATGGGTTTTTATTTTGTGCTTAGAGGAGGATGTTAAAATGGTTATGGATTATTTGTAGAACTTGTGTTTAGCCATGATGCTTTTCAAAAATTTATCAGCCTTTTTAAATGATCGTTATGACACATTACGCATTACCCATATCTAGTTCAAGTTACCATGGCTCCCTGTTGAATTTTTCCCAAGAGTCCTTAAGGAAATCAATGATTATCTTCGAATCTCCTATGAGGCATACATGAGTTTGGTAAACACTAAATTAACAGTGAGAGCCAAGGTTTTGGTTTACATAGGCCTAAGGGAAGGCCTAGCTTCATAATCAATTCTACGAACAATAGGGAACTTTTGAGGTCTAAAATCAACCTCCTAAGAAAATTGTACAACCAAAATAAACTTTGTAAGAACCAATGGGATTCAAGATGATGATGTCAACCATGGGGGGTGATTGACCATTTTTTTGGGTAAAAAAGTAAAAAGATTAAAAAATAATAAAATTACGTTTTCAACTAATCTCCCCAAGGTTCTACTCAAATTTCAAGCGAGAGTACTAATTGGATGCAAAATTTTATTCCTCATCTAAGGAGTACCCATGTTGGATACTTTTGATGGACCCCGCTACACAAAAAATGAGAAATACATTAAAAAAACATGATTGCAATCACATTTTTCATGTATTTCTCATTTTTATTGTAGCAGGTTTCATCGAAAGTATACAACATGGGTACTCCTTGGATTAGGAACCAAATTATGCATCCAACGAGTGTTCCCACTCGAAATTTGAGTAAACCCATAGAGATAAGTTAAAATACAAGTTGAAAAAATAGTTTTTCTTTTCTCCCTCTACAATTTGATGAAGCAATCTAATCTTATTTTATTATTTCCACTATTATTTTATAATTTCCTTAGGAGGCCCATTTTAGACCTCAAAATTCCCCTAATGATGGTAATCATTCATGTACATAGGCTCTAGATTATAGTAGAGTTCCTTTCAAGTGTGTTCAGTGTCACGCCTATGGTCACATTGCAAAACGTTGCTCTATGCCATAACCAAAGGCTTTGCAAGAGAAGAGAAGTAACATGAAAGGAAATGTAGACAAAATTGTGAAGATGCCACACAAGGTATCCAGGTTTCAGAGTGGTTGATATAACTTTAGTTTCTCATATTATACATGAAGAGGACATGTACATGAAGGGATTATAGTTTCTTTACATTCGTATTTTTAAAAATATTTTGCATGACACTCACTCTCATTACAACCCATGGGGATTTGGATTGATGGTGAATGGATGTTTTTTTAAGGCACTCCATGTGAAAAGGTCACTGGTTCAAATCCCACATAGGTGTTCACCCACAAAAAAAAACAAAAACAAAACACTCACTCTCATTATACAAAGGTCATTGACTCAGTGTCATGAAACACTGGAATAATCATGTTCAAACATTCATGAGGTTATTTAAAGCAATGCACTATCCCATTCAAGCACCTATGAAATTCAATGTCTCTTGGAAAAAATCGCAATGTGAATGGAGGCATTCTAAATGATACTGAGTATATCAAGGGGACAATGTCTCCCATGCAAAGAATCCCAACAATTTTTTTGTGGTGATGGTAGATGATACTCACAATAGCATTCTTTGTTCTATGAAGTGTATTTTCCTAAAAGAATTTAATGAATAATCATTTACTAAGAAGCTAAACATATATGTAGAAGATTTGAACCTAGGTGGGAGAATATCACCACTCTACTTAACCATTGAACAGATAGCTAATTGAAAACAAGTCTTTATAATGGATCATATTGTTGGGTTTTATCGGGAATTGAAAAAAATTATTATTTTAAAGTTAACTTTTGTAAGTGTTGAAAGAAAATGGGGGATGACACAATTGCAATAAAAGGCATCTAGTGCTAAGGGGTTTTTAGGGTCTATATTGGTTGAATGATAGGCTTGAAGCATGGATTTAGACCAAGTATATTTTTCCTTAAATCCATATGAGGGTCAAAACATTTGGATATCACTATCGTGTTGGAGTGAGTACATGTCCCTACCCCTCAGGTGATGGAGGAAATAGTTTACCAAGATCTGAATAAGTGTCCCTTGCATACATGGGATGCCTTGGAAGTGGTTTTGGGGTTGAACAAAGTGTGAGAGGAGAAGTTTCATCTAAAAAGAGAAAGAATAATTGTATAAAGATAAAAACTAATCATACTAATTTGGTTTTGGGAGATGATATTAAGATGCATGAAGTTGTCAAAATGGCCTCCAAAACTCTAGTTGGTAGGTTCTTAGGAAGAAGGATGGGTAAGTCTATGTTGAAGTTAGCGCTAAAGGATTCATTAGATATGATGTTAAGATATATGCCCAAATTCTTTGTATAGGCTTGAGGTTCAATAGGTTTTATTGTGTGCTCAAAGGAGGGTGTTAAAGGGTTATGGCTTCTTACTAGAAATGGAGTCAAGCCATGATGTTTTTCAAAAGGCAGTGAAACTTTTTCAATGCTCGCTATGAGATATCAAGCATTACCGCTATTTGGTTTAAGTTACCAAGGCTCGCTATTGAATTTTGGTTAAGAGGTTTTTAAGGGAATCGTGAATTCTATTGGGATCTCCTATGAAGCATATATGAGATTTTCAAAAACTAGATTGATGGTCATATCTAAGGTTTTGGTTACTAGAGACTTGAGGGAAGGCCTAACTTCATAATTGGTTCTACAAAAAGGTAATAATTCATATCCATAGGCTATGGATTATGATGGAGTTCATTTTAAGTGTGTTTACTATAATGCTTATAATAATGTTGCAAAACACAACTCCATGACGTTCTATCCAAAGGATTCACAAGAGAAGAGAAGTGACATGAATGAAAATTTTAACAGGAATGTGGACAAGGGTGTTGAAGGTGTCACATAGGGTATCTAGGTTTCGGTGGTCTACCCAATTATAGTTTCTTATATTGTACTTGAAGTGATATGTACACAAATGATCCTTGAATAGATTCTAATTCTTCAAGGCCAAGATAGTTGCTTTGGTAAAGGACAATTCTTACCTGACGCTTTTGGTGGACTCTTCAAAGGTATGCATTGGATGCATCCACACCAAAAGAAGGTGATAATATCTCAATTGGCTCCCTTGAGTATTTTGTCTCCTATCTCTAAGGGTTTTAGAGTGGATCTTGAGAGTATGGTTAGTGGCCGATTTGATGGGAAGTCTATTCGATCTTCTCTAGGGGTGTTAAAGGTAGTGAAGGAAATTGAAGCTTTAATTGTTTGTGGTAGTATAGGCCCTAGTTTAGGGCTTGGTGCTAATTGTGTTTTCGTCATCCCATCCATTATTAAGTGTTGATGTAAATTATCATAGTTGTGCTTGAAAAGAAGAGGTGGATGAGGGATAGGTTAGATATAACCTAAGATCAAGAAAAGAGGAGATTTGTGATGTGTAAGGTGGGGTGGAAGGGGGCTTAATTGAAGGTAGGCGGAAAAAGGGTGGTTAGGGGATAGAAAATCTCATATAACTCTACTCAAGAAGGAGGTTCAATCGAGTAATAAATTGTCCATAAAGGAGGTTCTTAAAGTGAGCCAATGCCCTAGTATATGTTCATAATGATCGTTCTATTTTCAAGTTATAGGGGTATGGGTCAGTCCTCAAAAGATTCAAGCCCCAAAACCCTAACACTTTTGCTACAAGAAACTATGGTTGCAAGTGGAGAAACACAGAGGATGGGAGTTTTTTTTTCATATTCTACAAGTAGATCTAGAGGGTTGATCTCTAGCTTGACTATGTATTCACAATATTGGGGAAAGAATCCACAAACTTAAATGTGTATGCACTATGTAAAAACAAGGTCACCTTCTAGGTTAGGTTCTTTAATTCAAGTGTGATGGGTCACCCACACACTACTTTATGGGTGATTTGAAATTCTCTTTGGGGAACTCTAAAATATGGGGTGAAGCTACTTTAGTGGATCCCTTGTCAAATTATTTCATTAGGAGGCTATATGAGTGCAGTGTTTTTTTGTTGCCCCAAATAAGTTAATGCCAACTGGAGGAATAAAAGAGTGGGTGCAAAATTAATATTTAAAAGGTTGGATATGTTTTTATTGACTGAAGGATTTTGACTCAACATTTAAGGGTTATAGAAAGGCTTGGTACATTTTGGGATTCATATTATTTTCGTATTCTTTAGGAGAGAGATTTCGGGGATGAAAAAGCCTCTGACCCTTTCAAATTCAATCCTCAACTAATGGATGACAAGGGTTTTGTCAATTTAGTAAAGAACTGATGGGACTCCTTTGAGAGGGAATGGTACAGAATCTACAACAATTCCATTTGAAGCAAATTTAAAGCAAATAAAATTAGTTTTTATGAAGTGGGCTAATGTAGTAAAGATGAGAATAACCTAAAGGAGGTTGAGAGTCTACTAGAAATTTTATATTTTCAAGAGTTAGTCAATGTCACTAATGAGGATCACAACTTGGGTATCTGAGCTGGAAAAAAGGAATATTATTGGATGAGAAGGAAACAACATAGAGAATCAAAAGCAGAGCCATATGGTTAGAAAATGGAGATGGAAATTCAAGATTACTCCACTAGTTTGCAACCATAGGAAAAATGTTAACATTGTAGGGAATGTTTGAGAATGTGACGAGGAAATTATTACTATTTTCAAGGATCTAGTCCAAGTAGGTGTGAATCATTTTAGTGATCTCTTTAAGGAAGAAAATAGAGTTATCATAGTTGAGGTAGTTAAAATGGCTACCTTCTTTCCCATCTTTGCATGTAAGGATGATTATGTCAATTTGATGGAAGCAATATCCAAAGGGTAACTTCAAGAGTTCAAACATTCTTTCAAGAACTAAAAGTGTCTAGGACCATATTGATGGCCATAGAGCTTTTCCTCAATTTATATGAAATGTTTGAGGAACTTTTGATAGTTTTTAAAGAATCTAGAGAATTTGGTAGGATCTTGCTTATGTTTAATGCTACTTTCATTACTCTAATTCTTAAATCATATAATCCTTTAAGATTGGACAAGTATAGAACTATCTCCATATGCAATTGTATTTCTAAAATTATATCAATATTATTCCAAGGGTGGACACTTCTTTGTCAAAGACAATCCCCGAAGAGTAGTTTGGGTATTTCATTGGAAGACAAACTCATGAAGTTGTGGAGGTACCTCACGAAGTTTTCCACACTATCAAAACCAAAAAGATCCTTACTACGGTAATCAAGGTTGATCTATCAAAGGCATACAATAGGTTTCAATAGCTTTACTTGAGATTGACGCTCATTTATGTAAGATTTAACCTCAATTTTGTGAATTGGGATATGATTTACATTACAATAGTATCTTCCACTGTCCTAATAAATGGCTTAACTTCATATTTCTTTAGACATGGAAGGAATCTTAGACAGGGTTGTCACTTCTGCCAATAGAAAAGGCTTGAGTAAAGTGCTTCTTGAGGCAGAAACATCAAGGATTTTAAAGGAGTTGGAGTGGGAAGGTCTTTACATATATCACATTTACTATTTCTAGATGGCATTCTCCTATTTTGTGATGGCCCTTAGATGGGATGCATAAGCTTAGGAAGACATTGGATCCATACCATATGGCCACTCAAATTGTTTTTAATTTAAGGGAATTCATCGTATCCTTCTTGAATAATTGTGATGAGGATAAGAATCAATTTTTACAATTGTTTCCTTTCTCTAAAGTTGAGTTTGAATCAGGGATCAAATATTTATGTTAGGTCCCTATAATACTAGTGATCACCCCATTACTATTGTAGTTGTATCCCTTATTAATATTGTTGTGCCC
>APFE031518831.1:1428-45588 GCA_000404065.3 Pinus taeda | reverse complement strand
GAGTATGTGGTGGGGGGCGGGTATGGGGAAGTGGGAGGCGTATGTGGGGTAGGAGGTATGGTTAAGGTCGGCATGTGGGGGGTAGGAGGTGGGTAGAAATGAGGGGTGAGGTGAGGGGGAATGGGAGTGGAGTTGGGTAGAGGGAAAGTGGGTGGCTCCAGGGAGTGAGGTAGGGGGCTGGGCAGGGGTGTCATGTCAGATAAGGAGGTCGGGCGGAAGGGGGCTTGAGTGTTGAGGGGGAAGTGGTTGCTGAGTTTGAGGAGGGGCCTGGAAGGGCGTGCGGAGGCAGTCGGTGGCTGGGTGATTGTAGGATGGGGTTGCCTCGGGCCCACCATGTTCACGTCGAAAATATTTGTTAATTTGGTTGACAAAAAAATTTAAGTTTGTAAAAAAAATCTAGTGGCCGGTCGATTGCAGGATGGGATTGCCCCAGGCCCACCATGCTCATGACGGAAATATTTTTTAATTTGGTTGACAAAAAATTTTAAGTTTAGAAAATAAATCTACTTCGTTAAACTAATTTATTATGAGAAATTTCAAGGAAAAAAATTTAACTGACCTTTCAATTGCGGAAATTCTTCATTGAATATGTTGTTGATCCCAATGTAGCTGCTCCACGAATTTTCTCCAAGTCTTTTGACGAACCTCAACAAACCTTGATGTAACTTGAGTAATAGTGATAATGGAATATATAGGTGAAACTACGAAGATTTTTTATCGTATGGTGAATGTGGGATTAATTAGTTATAATAAATTTTAACATGTTAATTTTTTTATGGCGATGAATGAAAATATGATAAAGTGAACAGTTTGGAATTGTTTTATAGTGGGGTGAATGTGGGATTACCTTGTTTCTAAATGTATTATAAAAATTAAAAAAACATTCTATTGTTTAGTAAAAATCATATATTGTGACTATTAAAATAATTTAGGTAGAAGTTGTAGTTTACAATTTTAACTTTAATGATTTATTTCATAAAAAAAGGTAACTTTACATTTTTCATTAAATTGCATAGTAAAATAATGAAGTGAAATATATCTCACAAACTTTTAGGAGGAAAATATTTTCGCAAAATTTTTTTGGAGGGAAAATTTCATTCTCTAAGCTATATAATATCTTTAGGAGACTCTCCATTTGTATCATTGAACATCTTCTATTTGAAAGGGATGGATTGTCCTGATAGTGAAGTTTCAATTTATACAACATCAACATCTTTATCGCGTAACAACTATATTCATATGGATGAATATAGTGGGAATTCTTCCACTGTGAATAGAAAGTCAATTCTTCCACTTAGTACTGATCCTAAGGAGATGGAGAATCTCAAATAAATAAAGAGTCAAAGATTCCACTTAGCCCGAATTCGAAGGACTATGAAAGTAGTAGTGATGATGAGCTTGATGAAAAATTTCAAAAGAATGCAGTCTCACAGTGTCCACTTAGTCCTGATTCTATGGACTATGAAAGCGGCAGTGATGAAGAGCAAGATGGTGAAGTTCAAAAGAATGGAGTGTCACAGTGTCCACTCAGTCCTAATTCTAAGGACTATGAGAGTAGTAGTGATGAAGAACGTGATAATGAATTTGAAAAGAATGGAGTCTCAAAGTGTCCACTTAGTCCTAATTCTAAGGATTATGAGAGCAACAATGATGAAGTCCATGATGATGAATTTCAAAAGTATGGAGTGTCACAGTGTCTAGTTAGTCCTAATTCTAAGGACTATGAGAGCATCTTTGATGAAGAGCGGGATGATCAATTTCAAAAGTATGGAATGCCATGGTGTCTAGTTAGTCCTAATTCTAAGGACTATGAAAGCAGCTTTGATGAAGAGCGGGATGATGAAATTCAAAATAATGGAGTGTCATGATGTCACTTAGTCCTAATTCTAAGGACTATGAGAGAAACAGTGATGAAAAGCGTGATGATGAATTTTAAAAGAATGGAGTGTCACAATGTCCTCTTAGTCCTGATTCTAAGGACTATGAGAGCAGCATTGAGGAAGGACATTATGATGCACTTAATCCTAATTCTAATGAGTATAAAGGTAGCAGTGATGAAGGACAAAATGATACACTTAGTCCTAATTCTATGGATCGTGAGAGCAGCACTGAAAATGCAGATGAGGAAGAATATCCAATAAACATCAAGTCAAAATTTCCATTGAGTCCGAATTATTTGGACTATGACAGTAGCACTGAAGAAAGGGAAGATGAAGAATATCCTCCAAGTCAGTATTTGAAAAGCATAGTTGATCACATTGTGGATAACATTCCTCTTAATGATGATAAAAATCATTATACAAATGATGATCTAATGATGGATACATTGCCAAGAAATAATGTATTGAGGAGTAGGACCAAACCTTTTCGTATCAATGCAAGATGTTGTAGCTATACGAGGGGTACAGCAGAATATCTGACGAGAACAAGTTCTATCAGTGCACTCATTTCAAATGAATGTTTCCAAAAATACTGCTTGAAACATATGGATTTGAAATTTGCATTTGAGAGGAGGAAGAGATATTTGTCAATGAATAAAAGCATGTAAAATTCATATTTAGTTGGGTGCATGCAATCTACATTGCCAGGTTATGATTATCATATTAAGACTTTATTTATATGTAGAAAAGCTTTCAAAATGTTTCATTCGATTAGGAATTTTCGTCTCTCGATAATTGAAGAAAATTTGGAAAAGGATCCCACATTTTATTCTGAAATACGTCATAAAAGACGGTTTGAGCCATTATCAAACATTGCAATGTCATGGATGAAAGATTTCTTTTCAAAGCATGGAGAGTGTATGCCAAATAGAGAGACAATACATATTCCAGATAATTTTTTGAGACACGAAATCTACAACTTATACAAAGAATATGCGGAAGGTGTTGAGGGACATGGTCGTTTATTACATATCCATATTTTTTGAAGATATGGAAGAAAGAATTCAAGAATGTTCATATTCCTAAGAAGACAAGGATGGGGATTTGCAGTACATGTGCTTCTCTTAAACCAAAAAGGGACAAATGTGAAGGGTCAAAAAGAGGTAGGCATTCATAACTTTAACTTTAAGATCGTATATTCATCAACTATGAAAACATATTTCTTAATGGCTTTCTTTTATGTTGTGTAGATTCAATTGTCAAAGAACTTCAGGAGCATCGCGAACAACAAACAAATGAACGGAAAAAGTTGTACAAGCATCGAAAGAAGTGTTTTGTTAATCCGAATAAATATTTGGGTTTGATAATTGATGGTATGGACCAGAAGAAAACACTTTTACCACATTTTGTTCGCACACCCAAAAATTTACAGGAGGAAAATTTTATTCAGTATCACTTGGTCGGTTGTATGGTCTTCAATGGGAAAATGTTGCCAAAGGTGTACTTCACAGCTCCAAATATTCATAACGATGCAAATCTGACCATAACCATAATTCATGATGTGCTTTCTCATTGGTCTGGTAATCTTCCTAAAGTCTTGTATCTACAACTGGACAACACTTGCTGTGAAAACAAAAATTGGGTTGTTTTTGGATATTTAAACATGCTTGTTGAATTGAGAGTTTCTCAGAAGGTAAAGGTTGGTTTCCTTCTTCTTGGGCACACTCATGACCATATTGATCAGATGTTTAGTCGTTTTTCAGTGACATTGAGGAGGAAGGAAGTTGGGAGCTTGCCATCATTAATTGAATGTATTAAGAAATCATACATGTTACAGCCTACTTTTGATGTGTTGGAAGAAACTGTTGACATGCGAAGGTTTATTATAGGATCATATGGCGAGGGGAAATGCATTGAACACCTTAATGACATTAGCTTCCAACATCAATTTCGTATCAAAACAATTGATGGGAAAACACTAATATGGGGTAAGAAGTATTCAACTACTACAGAATGGGCACTGTTATCAGGTTTGCAATTTTTGAAGTTCATTCTAGATCATCCAATATTTTCATCGAAAATATTGTTATTACAATCAGTTGGTGAAGTTCATAATGCACACAAACAAAACAGAGATATAAATTATTCTGATTGTCTAGAAAAAATAAAAAAATGTATTAGATATACATATGAGTACTTTGACATTGTTGATTCAGTTTGGTGGGAGTCATTTTTCAATAATCAAAGTGATATCATTTCAACAAGAACAAATGAAGATATACCTTTGAAAAATCCATTTATTTGGCCACAAAATGTGTCGAATGCACATGAGGAAATTAACATTGTTGAACAACAACAATCTCAAGGTATCATTAATTCTTCACAGGCAGAGGAAAGAGAGATGTATATTGGTTCGAAAAGATCTTGTGCACAACATGAAGCCATGGAAGACCTTTATAGGGGTTCAGTACAGGATATTAATGAGGGTTGCATGATCACAGTTCTAGCAGATGGAGATCTCAATGGATATCCATTTTGGGTTGCTAAAGTTATAAAAGTCTTTAGAGAAAATGAGGATGTTACAAGTGTTGAAGTACATTGGTATGCCACAAATACACACCCATTCAATGGTGTGGTATAAGCCAGAGATGGTAGTTGACAAAAAAAATGGAGGAAAGAGAAAAAGAAAGGGTACAAATATAAATCGTCGCCGCACAGACATATTGAAATTGGAGGATGCTGACATACTTGTTTATGACTTCAATTTAGCAAAGAGGGGAACTCTTCGCTTCAAGATGATACAAATTCTGAAAAGGTTGTTACGAGAAGGAACAGTATTGAGATGGGAGTCTGCTGAAACTGGTCGTAGATCTAGAAGAATTTTGAAACCTGAAATGATGGGCATGCATGTGGACTGAGATGGGGCACTAGTTGATGAAAGAGAAGAATATGGAACATCTTCATCAAGATCCAGTGACTCATCTGAAGATGTGAATTCTAATGGCATGCAAGAAAATATGAGTGATTTTGAATAATTGTTTAAGATAGTTTATCTAACTGATGTATGCATCGTCTCTTGAAATAAAATTTTTGATTTCCATATGGTGGTAAATGAGATGTTATGAGACACTTTTATGTTGTTAGATCATTTTATTAGCATTTTTTTTTAATTTTGAAGATTGACCCTAAAAAAAAAGTCATCATTCCAGTATAATAACTTTTTCGTTTTCAAGCTATATTTTGCATGAAAATTTTGTTTTCACTGCCATTTTTAAAACATGTTCAAAATTAGCCCTAAAAAAAAACCCACTGTTCCAGTATACACACTTTTCATTTTTAGCACTGTTTTTTATGGTTTTTTGGTGTTTTTTGGCCAGAGTTCCCGCTTTGAGTTTATAGTTCCCGTTTCAAAGTTTACATTGTTATAATTACACACCAGGCCTACTAGCGAAGGTATTAGGGGTAGTTACGCTGACCTTCAGACAACAACCTTTGCTAATGCAAGCCCCCAAGCTTCGCAAGGGTGCCCTCTAGAAGTATTGTTGAAGGTGATGCAACATCAAACTCATGTGCCATGGGATTCCCCTCCGTAGCCACCTGTCTATATCCCTAGGATAGGCAACTATCGACACGAACTCATATTAGAAGCTGGGTGGAATAATCGTAAGGTAGGATCCGACAAGTAAGAGAGGGGTATCTCTTGTCCTTATCTTCACAAACCCTCATGCATAGCTCCCAGTCATGGAGCTTTCTTTGTCTCCCTAACACTATTAGATTTCACTCTTTAATCAAACTTCTATGTTTTACAATTTAGATCAGCCTTGGAGAGTTCACTCTCCTCCTGCCTAATCCAAGGCCATAAATAAACCTAAAATTGTTGGTGTATTCTGACGACAATATAAAAAGTTCTAGTTTATTTTATTAAGTGCTTGATTTTAAGTGGTTGTTCTTTTATGTCAAAGGGATAAATGGAAATGAAACCAGCGGTGTTTTATGACGCAAAAGAAATTAATGAAAAACTAACTTACATGAATGCAATCATTTGTTCTTCGATGAAAATAAATTTCTACTTGGGTTCTACGAAACTTATACAAAGAAAAAACTTTTTCTTTTCTTTCCTTAAAGCACACTTCACACTCAAAAATACTAAAAAGACTATTGATGCTTTAATAATGCTAAACTACCCTAATGTAAGGTGTATAGGAAGATGCAAGATCCTAAATTACTCTAAAAAGAATGAAAGAAATTGTTTATAACTTATTAATAAGCCAACTGAAGTGTTTGAGAAGAATATAATTTTGAATACAAAATTTTCTCCAAACAAGACGGACCAATAAAAATATCACAATTCAGTTTCAAAAAATTAAAACAAACCAAAATCAAACTCCGCTAAAGAAAATAGAAACAATGTCTTTTAAGAACTTTTATTTTTCGAGAAGCAATGAAAACAACCTTTCGAAAGAACTCAAAATGCCATTTAAGTCTCAAACACCGAAAGAAAAGCACAAGGAAACTTTGCAAGTTACAAATTCAACAATGAATGTAAACTTGAACAAAACAGGCTTCAACTTGGACTAAACCACCCAAATAGCAGCAAAGCGATTTGACACTGACCAAGAAGTCAGGAAAGAAACACTTCCAAATTAGTCAAAAAGAAACTTTCAAAAAGCAAGAAATGGTGTATGGCCAAAACATGATAGAAAGAAAAGCAAGTAAACCAATAATCAACCTTGACACTAAGATTGACAACAATCTATTGTTCTAGAGGACCAGAACAATCAATAACCTCTGCAAGATGTCTTGTGTGCCAAAACACAAATCATAAAATTCACTCAAAAGAAAACCTAGGCTAGAACGTTTCAAAGGGGAAGAGATTTCAAAATAGTAAGCTTGCAGAATAACAAAATTATAAAGTCATAAATTGACCACTCAAAAACCGAACAGACCAAGAAAAAAATCTTTCCGGGAAGAGAGATTTGCGAAATGTATGCAAAAAAGAGTATGCACAACAGTGTTCAAGCATAGAGGCATGTGCACATGCTTCTGATACAGGAAACTTGCATATATGTGGGTTCACTTCACAAAAACGATAATGTGTATGCTATTATAAATAGACTAAAGTGTGTATACCATGTTTTTCAAGAAAAATAAAAAACAAAGCCAGATCAAAAAGATCAGACTTAAGGTGTGAGTTTCTACTAGACGAAACAATATTGTCACATCAAGAAAACCAAGAACTGAGCCCTGATTGGCACTGAACAACCCAAACTAGGAATAACGAGATTGTTATCCCCAACCAAGTTGCCAATTCTGCTTCGGGAAGAAGTACCCTAGGGCTTTGGCCTTGAACCTCAACAGAGCAAGAGAAAACTACAGTAAGAAACACTCATACAACTCACGCAACCTACTTATATAAACAAACTATGTGATAGTGACCATATCTGGATGTCCTTCATTTGGGTAATTCCAGCAGGGTTTAGACCCTCTGCAACTCCTGATGATCTTCGAATCTGCAAATCAAGAAATTCGAACATACATAGCAGCATATGGATAAAGCATTTAATGAAACTAACTTTATATCATATAAGAAAATTATTAGTTGTACGTCAAAATAAGATTTATATATGAATTTCAACAGTATCTGATGCATAAACAAAGTTAATCTCAGGAATAGGACAACATTTCCTTTTATTGTAGAAAGCTATAACTAGCATGGAGAGAATTCACCTGAGTCTTCTTCTTCAGGCTCCAAGTGGAACCGTCCTCTAGATCCATCCAGTCCTATTTTTCAACAACCTCCTTCCATAACCAATACCATGATATCTGAAGAAAGTGGCAGAATATTGACACTCAAGGAAGCAAGGGTTTCCTGAAACTTGGGGGAAGTGCTTGAAGCACATGAATACTTCACACTCAGTCAGGGATAATCTCAATATAGTAATTCTATTTCTTCTTCCTCCTCTAAGGCATTTCCATAGAATTCTATTTATACTTCTCCCAATTAGTTTTTTAATTGGGAAATAGTTGGGCCACAGGCACTAGGAGTTAAACAATAGGTAAAAGCCATGAAATCCACCCATAATTAACGAAATTTTTTTGAATTGTTTTAACACACATACACTGGTTGGGTATTGACTAACTCGCGTGTACACAGTTTTGTCTCAGAGAAAAGTAGCGTATAGGGAATAAAACATTGTTTTTAAAATATTTGGACCAAGTCTAGAAGGAGGGGTTGCCTTAGGCCATAAACCAAGCATCACCAGTCCCAAGGGTGGTAAATGGAGCTATAACAATAATATTCCATAAAAAAGGTTTTTCAATCACATATAACCGTTTTAATTGATAGAACTATCGAGCAGATAAATCTGTCTTGTGGAACCACCAAAAACTTTCATTGCATCTCACTATGTGATACTATGGGCTCTATTGCAAACATGACAATATATGTTTTATAGTACACTTTCAAACTATAAATATTCAACATGAAAAATATTGTTGCCTACTTCTTTCAATTGGCTCACCCTTTTTGCAGTCGACTATTTTAGCCCAACTTATTGATAGGTTATATTCTTGTCCACTAGTTGTTGAATCCACTTTGTGAAGATGATCAGAAATTTTGTAAAAAATGTATTCTGGAACTCAGTGAGAACGTATTTTTGCAAACAATATTCAGTGCTAATTCTTAAATCCTTGTTCTCACTCACCAAAAAATTATAATGCTTCTTCTAAAACCACCTAGTTATTTTTACCTTCATTAGATTCCATGGCTCCCACATTCTTCATACCTAATAATCCCATCATACAATGATCTTGGTCCTTGCAAAGGATCCAATTATTGGTGCGAGATTAATTAGACTTGGGTTGACATGTACTCTCGACCGATAAAACCCTCTCCAACACTCACCATTTTGGAATCACCAATGAAGTGGATGAAGTCTCACTCAAGGTGCCTATGGGGGACTAATAGAACCAAGCATTTATAGTCACATGGGAGAATTTTATATACTTTCTTGGGTTTATAAACGGTTTCACTATACTCACAACATGTTCATCATAGGGTTCTGAAAGGTGTGATTAATTCATATGCTATAAAATACTTTATGAAAAAATAAGTCTAACAAAATGCTTTATCAAAAGACAAAGAAACAAAGCCAATTCATAACTCATATATCAGGATCAAATAACACTATAAGCAAACATAAAGAATACCCTAGCCAAAATTTCCATTACTTCTCCAAAAAGATGCATGATACACTACAAAAGTGTACTCCGCAAAGTGACTGACAAGCCTAACATTCTTGATAAGATAAGACAACATGGAAAATTTTAGGGGCAAATTTTCGCCCTTCGGTGAAATTAAGGGGTTAAATATTTTTATTGGGTGAATATTTTGTATTACAATACATTGTTACAAATCCCCTCAAATTTATTTTATAAAAAAACTAGGTATGGATGTTAGCCCACCTTATTTTAAGAGAGAGAGTAAAAAAAGTAAATTTAGCCATTGAAATTAGGAGTTACAACCTTCCATTCACCCTAATTTTCAATAATAGGTGTTTATGATAGTTATTTCATCCTCCACATTCGGTGTAAAAAAGGTTTTTTTTCTTTTATATTCCAAGTTTACATCTGTTTAGCCATAATCATATAAAGAATAATGGAAAACATCTTTTTATATTTACTCCATAAGTCACCTTATATTCACGTGTAAATAAATAAAAATATAAATAAAGTGGAGTATGGTAAATAAATAAAACCTCTTTTTATATTTAGTCCATAACCCTCTTTCTTTTAAGAAGGCTGAAAAAAGAGGTTTTATTTAAGTGAATCCTATGGGCCAAATAGCATATTTATAAAAGAGATAAAACAATTTTTTATATTTACTTTAGAAGTCACATTATATTTAAGAACACTCGAAAAATGTGTTATATTTAGGTGAAGGCTATGGGCCAAATACTATGGACCAAATACCATGGGCCAAATTATTATTAATACCATGCAAAAAAGACATTATTAACCCATTATTAACCCTCATATTAGTATTAATAAGAAAAAATATGGCACATGGTATTAGCCCATGGTATTCGCATGGAATGTAGGCTATTTAAAGGGGCAAATTAAACCAACATAGATCTATCTTTACTCTGAATCTACTAAGCCCCGGGAGGGATCAAACATCGTGATATGCAAACCAGCATAGAGTGAAAAAAATATTTGATCCTCGGGCTTGGTAGATAAAGGGTAAAAATGGATCTTGTAATTTAATGTCACTTAAACATTATAATTTGGTTAAAATAAAAAAAATAAAATAAAAACCAATTATTAATTTATTAACTTTTATAAATTACTAATAGTATTTTTTGAGCTCCAAGTTTATCATAACCCATCATATTGACCCATGGTAATATCATGGTATTCATGTGAGCATAGACTATTTAAAGGGGAAATTCTAGCAGCTTAGATCCATCTTAATTACAGGTCTACCAAGTGAGATTTCATCCCTCCAAGAGTGGCAGGAGTGGAGTTAAGATTGATATAGGTAGGTTTTTATGATAATGAAGATATTACATAGACTTAGGAAATTATATTATAAAAAACATCTTAATGTGAATGTTTAAAGCTACATTTAGTCACTTAACATAATTTAGTAAAAAATACCAATATATCCATTAATATTGGTTTTTCTGATTAAACAAAAAATAAAATAAAATCAAAACAGTGAAATCTTATCACTCTTTCAGCATCACCCTCATAGAAGAGAGATAGTCAGTGCCTAGATTTCCCACCATTTTTCAAAAGTTCTCAATATGATGTCTTCATAAAAAGTTAAGGTACTGATGTTGGATTAGTTGTTTGAAAAATATGCTAGTTTGTACAACCTTTCATCTTCTATGTTATTCTTAATTTGTTGTAATGATCTATAGGGGTTGGGCGAATGCTTGAAAAATATGCTAGTTTGTACAACCTTTCATCTTCTCTATTTTTCTTAATTTGTCATAATGATCTATAGGGTTGGTCCAGTGCACCATATGGGGATGGGCTAGTGCACCATATTGTCCTAAAAGGCAGAGATTGTGCACCAAAAAGGAAATTAATCCACATGTTATAATGTTTTTAAAAAATACGAGACATATGAAGGTAGTGAATTATTCTAATAAGCAATTTAGATTGGGAGAGACATAATTAAATTTTATTATTTAATTGAATATTTCCAATTAAAATAATAATAATCTATATGTATATATTAATATATTGATTGGAAGGCTTTTGATAATCATCACTTCTTTCCATTAGATCCCCTTCAGCCATTTGGGATACCTACTACTTTCTTATATTATATAGTTGGGGCTTTCTACTTGTTGGCATGTTGGGGTAAACATAATGTGTTTTTTTTTTATCTGGCAGTTAGAGTCTATGGAATAAGAAAGAAATTTGATAGCTTGACAAAAGTGGTAGCTTTACAAAAGTGGTAGAGAAAATATTAATCTCTCCTACCTTGTCAGAACTGGTGGTCAAGATCAACAACTACAATAACTTTTTTGTGGAATATTACCGAAACTAATACAAAGATATGAAAGTGTGTACAGTGAGAACCTTGACAAACATGGCCACTGAAACTTGCAACATTTTTGTAGGAAGAGAAAATTATGTTTCTATTTTCCAAACATGTATTTTAGTATATTACAATTTAATGAATATGTTTTTCTATTATCATATATGGTTTCATACTTTAACAAAACATTCACCAAGACTTCACTTTTTATTATTCAGTGAATGACTTGCCAAGGTCTTACAAGATTTTATAATTTAGTAGTAGATTCACCTTGACTTTACAAGATAATATAATCCGGCGAGAGATTCGCCAAAAAAATTATATATACATATTATATTACTAATAAAATTGCCTCCCATTTTTCCTATGTATCATGGGATTCGCCCATTTATTATACATATAAATTTATGGTGATTCCTAAAATTTTCCCTGGAAGACAATTATAGACTTTAGTGCAATAGAGTATTAACTATCTCTATCTGTGTAAAAAATTAGACACGAGACTGACATAGAGACTCAAGCATTAAACATTTAGACACCTAACCATTTCGAGCCAATGAAAGAAAAGGAACAATAGATATCGAGCTTACTAAAATCATCCCCACATGAACTCATTGACAGAGTGACTAGCTAAATTGAACTCCACTGACCTCAAGTGCCTTCCTCTCAAACCCCTACACTGAAGAAATATTATCCTTATATATATCTATATATCATATATATATTGTATATATATATATATATTATATATAATAATATATATATATAATAGATAGATAGATTAGATAAGATAGATAGATAGATAGATAGATAGATAATGTTGTTTTTATCATAATTCACTCAAATTTCGTCCAACTTGTCGAGTCTCCCATGTTGGCCTGACTACCTAAAATTTTCTGACAACACTGTCTAGTTGTCCCATTCACCTTGCTCGATAACTAATTCATACTTGAAATATCCCCTAACAATTACTTCTCCACTTACCAACGTTCCCTCCTCAATAAATTTATTTCAACATCATCTCACCATTGCAATTCTTTTCACTTATTCATAACACGTTCGGATCCTAATTTAGTGATTTGTTTCTACATGCATACTTATCCATCGTGGTCTTTGTTTGCTACATCTGATATTCATCCTACTTAGAAACATTTTAAAACGATCAAAATTTTCCTGCATGGCACTAACAGTGACCATTAACTTTGGAATCTTGGATTAGTTGGGAATTTTCTTTAAAAATGAATTAGGGAGTAGATATTATGCTAGCTCTTGGGGTAAAAGTTTTCAAGTCAAGTAATTTTTAGGATAAGTGGTGGGGGGAATGGGCATGAAGATAATGGTTTGTGTGGGTCTTGTCTTTGTAAAATTGATGGATTTATCCAATTCAATTTCCACGCAAAATTGAATGTTGAGAGAAATTCTATTAGAATGGGAGAGACGTATTGAGAGTAGGTAGGCCATGTTTCAAGATGATAAAATTATCATGTACAAACTGATATAAAAAATTTGTCTATTGATGCTAAGTGTAATAACCATGTCTATATGTTGAGAACTCTAGGGCATCGATAGTTAGATGATTTCTATACTTCCATAATTTCTCGTGAGTTTCTTTCCACTTCTTGATTATGATCTTCTTATTGTGCTATTTACATCAAGACAATTACCAATTCACGAACAATAAAGAGACAGGAGACACAATATGTAGGCTATCATCCAAGGCCATAACCTCTCACTCTTTGAGAGGAAAACCAAAATGAATTTTTCATATCAAACCTTCAATTGATGAATACCAAGACCATGACAAATACCCTTGACACTAGAGCCCTTCCAAGACCAAGTCACAAGCCTCCTATTTACTCTTAGATCAACGCTTCTCTTCTTCTTCTTCTTCTTCTTCTTCTTCTCGACTTCCTTCAGAATTTCGACCTCTTCTTGTAGGTCTACAAACCTTTGCTTCATAAAAGAAATCCTAGATCAACCTTTTGATCCTTCAATGGTCTCCTTTTGGAGTGAGATTTCTTTCTCTTCTGCTTGGCTTCCTTCACTGATGTCTTCACCCAGTCTAAATCACCCATATATGACTACAACTTTAGACCTCCTTCAAATTTGTAAACTTCAGACATGTGAGGGTAGATTAGCTAAAAAACAGTCCCATAATCATCTAACATCCTTAGCTATCCTTTCTTCTTCCTTCCTTGATGTTAAGTCTCCTTCTAGAATGAATTTCAGACTTGATTATCTCATGTTTGTTTGACTGAATTGTTGTCCTCCAAATAGAGTTGAGCACTACTATATATAGTTTTTTTTCCATGACTATTAGGCCGACATGATCACTGGAGTAGGATGACTTTATCTTTCTATAATTTTCCCTTCCATTGTAGGACGACTTGAGTGTGGACTAGTGATAGGGTCTTGGAGAAAGAATGAAAAAAACAAATTTAATTCTACAATGTGTAACATGCCTTCAGTACATGCCAACAAACCTTTAGACTTTTATGACTAGATGAAAAAATCTGTCAAGGCTCTCAATGGGAGCCTTAACTAAAACTAAAATCTCTTGCTCATGAAACTCATGAGTTAAGCATTATAATAATTTTATTTTTCTCCTTTGCATCTTTAACATAAAATCATAATTACATGTCAGTATGAAGACCGAACATATTTACACTCTTCAACACTCCCTCTTAAATAGGGAGGTATTCATAATGGTACTTTGTCATCCTTAATCTAAAGAATTTTTCATAACAAGAATCGGATTGGTAACCTATCTATATATCATAATATCAACCAAAATTGTCACATAGGAATGCCTTCACTAACAAATCTATCTCTCCACAGGATCTGAGCTCAATGCTGGCGAGAGCAATGATTCATAAACACCCTTATCATTTCTCTCTTGGAACATAACCCACCTCGGTTCTTAGGTTGCTTTCCACTAGGCATATTCTTATCTTGGGTTCCAAATTCAAAATTCTTATCTTGGATTCCCAATCCTCCAAGAATGGCTACTCTTATGTTGGATTCCCTATCTCATTCTCAAAGAGCATTAGATTCTAGATGATTACAAAATCCTCCATTTTGTCTTCCCAAGTGAGGACCATAATGATGTGTCTATCTCTCTCTCTATTAATTAGGGAGTATATATATATTTCAATAAAGGAAGGTACACATTCCTAGAGAAGAAATGTACATAAGCTCCGTCTTGCTTACGAATCTTACAAGTTTATTCCAAGAAATAAATGTGTTTCTAGGCTCCCTCTAAATTAGGGACCTACAACAGCTCCTCAGGTGGAGATGAAAAGACAACCAACTTCTTGAAGAGCTCATTCCTTCAATGTAATGGATTTCTTATTCATTTTGGAGTCTTCATCTCTTGGGATTTCTTGATAGGGAATAAACCATCCATCACTTTCATCCCTGAGTTAGTCATTTCATTATTCATTTCATGAGAAAGTGATCCATCGGTCTACATCTGGCCTTTCTTCATGTCATGATGTTTTCTTCATACTATCTTCTTTGGAAGGATATTACATCCTTCTACATGGTTCTCTTGGAAGACATTCATAGTTCTTTCCTTGGAGCCTTGCATACGCTAATCCACGTATCTTGTTCAAAAAAAAAGAAATGAACACTAAATACATTTACACTTTTGATGGATTTTCATACTAACATCTTATCTTAGCTTTGCATCAAACATCCTTTGCTATAATTTTGACAACATCCAACATATAATTTTCAGTCTTTTCTTTTGAAGGTTCCATCAACATCTCAATCATCTTCCATGGATATCCTAGTCAATTCTTTTTGAATTCCTTTCCAGGGGGGGGAAGATGTTGATTTAATTTATCATTTTTTCATTTTCCATGATATATTCCTTCCTTTCTTCACACATTTAATTCACAAGAGCTTCTAATAAGAGTTCCTCAATTACAGTCAACCAGCTCATACTTCACATGAGGACATATTATGTTGATTTCATATAGCGAACATGTGACCCATGCATTCCTACATCCCTTTGAGCGAGGATATCATTTCTTTTTATCATCCTATTAAGATATATTATTGGTTCATGATATATGCAACAATATGACATGACTCGCACAACAACAAATGTAACCTCACATACCTCATTTTTCTATTGGGTCATCGAGACTCAATGCAAAAAATTCTTATGAAAGAGCTTCAACCCCTTTATCTGCTTCACTTTTATATCATCATAACATCATCTCATTCATTCCACAAGTTGAAATTCTTGATGAAACACTCGCTTCCCCTTATGCTCGGTGAATCTTTCAATGAAGATCTCATTAGAGGATCTTGAGGATATTAAATATCTTATTCTGTAGATGTCACCCTTTTGATTGATATATGATGAGACTTGTCTTATATGACTTCTTTCTTATCCCATAAGTGTCGTTTGAGATTTCAATGAGTTTTACAAGAGCTATATCCTTCATAGTTGACTGCCATAGATTTTGTTCCTCCTTCATATTATCTATGATGATGTGATGAGCTCTTACTTCTAATGCTTCTACCATCATGTAATCTTCCAATATGAATTATCCTATCTTATTTCCAATGATTCTTATCTAGATAGAAATAATTTACAGAACTGAAGAGTACCTTAGTGGAGGATATTATCTCATTGATAGTAGGGATCTCTTAATTCCTCCTTCTTAAGCTTCTTCATCTCAGGGTCTTCCATTTCTTCAGTAATATGGGCTTCTTCATAATTTCTTGTGTTATTTCCCTTCTTAAGTTTAGTACAATCTCTTCTATAGTTCCCATATTTGTGACATCCATAGCATTGAATCTTAGCCATGTTCTTCTTTTTCTAAGGACAAAATTTACCAAACTTTCCTTTTCTCTTTGTGATAAGAACATATGATTGATTTTTCTCATTTTATCCTACATTAGTTTTTTCTTTGATCCTGGTTTCTTGATTATTGCATAATAACCATAGATCATGGAAAGGAGTGAATTATTTCTTCCCATAAAGACTTGAAGTGAAGTTTCCCCATTCCTCCAGTAGTGCATTTAATACTATAATGGTCATTTCTTTGTCAGACATTATTTCACTAAGATCTTGAAGTTGATCTCTTATTTGTGAAATCCTCATGAAATATGAGGCTATTTTTTATTCCTTTGAAATATAAAATTTGTAGAGTTATCTCCTTGTAAATACGACTTCTCCTGCAGTACTTATGGAAAACAACTCTACCAATTTTTTATATATATCTTTTGAAGTGCTTCATTTTGATACACGTGGGATGAGGGGTCCTTAATGGATTCTATGAGAATACTCTAGGCCATCACTACCCCTCTCATGTATTTAGCAAAGGATTGGGAACATTATTTAGGAGGTTGGGTTATTGATCCCTTAATGTGCCTGATGACTTCATTCTCAATAAGATTTAGATCTGTTCTTTTCTTCCATGCAAGAAAATTTTAAGCCTCGAATAATTTGTTGCTCTCCTCGTAAAAACTACATTATGATAGATTTATATCAAGTCATAAATATAATTAGTTGAGTAGATGTTTCTTTCTCCATTTGCTTCCTCCTTTAACTCGATAGTGATATAGATAGCACAAGACTACTTCTTGATAGATTCTTTCTACAAGAGTATTCCTTGATCCACTTTGGAGAGAGAACACTTCGATGGATTTCTTCAAAGCTTAAAGCTTTGCTTTAATGATAGAGAGATTCCTTCCAAAACCAATTCAAAGACAATGACAATTTTATTTGATCTAGCCTTCTTAGGTATTTTGAAAAAGCTTCCACTCCTTAGATGATGGTTGAGAGATGAGCTCGGAAATTGTTCTAGGGTTTTTGGTATTTTTTTTCTTCCTCACTGATTACTATCCCAAGACTTTTTCTGAAGCAGACTTCCTTGATCTATGTTATGATGTATATCTTGAAATTGTGCTTTGATATCCTTCGAAAAACTTTGATGCCTTTGTTTGATTAGATGCCTCTTCTCAACTTTTTCACCTTAGCTTTGATACCATGTTGAGAAACTTAGGGCATCAACAATTAGGTGATTTCTCTACTTTGATAATTTCCTGAGAGAGTCCTTTCACTTCTTGGTTATGACATTCTATTTCTTATGTTGTTATTATGTTATTTTCATAAATACAACTATAAATTCATGAATAATAAAGAGGCAAGAGACACAATATATAGGTTTTTAGCCATGGGAAAAACCTCTCAGTCTCTATTAGGAAAACACAAACAAATTCTTCTTATAGAAGCTTAAATGTATGAATACGAAGACCATGACAAAGACCCTTGAAACTAGAGCCCTTCCCACGCCAAATCAGACAACTCCTCTTTACCCTTAGCTAAAATCTCTACTTCTTCTTCTTCTTGGATTCCTTCAGAATTTTGGCCTCTTCTTGTAGGTCTAGAACATTTTTCTTCAAAACAGAAACCCTAGATCAATTGTTTGATCCTTGAATGGTCTGCGTTTGGAGGGAGATTTCTTTCTCTTCTACGCGGCTTCCTTCAGTGAAGTCTTCACCCAATCTAGATGACCCTTGTATTATTGCAACCTTTAGCATGATTTAGATATGTAATATTCACAAGTGTGAGGGTAGATTAGCCCACAAAATTCCCACAATTATGTCACTTCCTTCGCTATCCTGTCTTCTTCCTTCATTGATGTTAAGGCTCCTTCTAGGATGAATTTCACAATTGATTATCCCATAATTTCTTTACCAAAATTTTTTCCTCCAAATGAGGTCAACCACTACTATATATAGTTGTTTGTCCATGAATATTAGGCTGACATGATCACTGGAGTAGGCATAATTTATCTTTCTAGAGTTTTCCCTTTCATTATAGGCTGAATTGAGTGAGTACTGGTGACAAGGTCTTGGAGGGTTACATACAAAAACAAAATTGAATTTTACAATGCGTACCATGCCTTGAATACATGACAATGACTTTATATACTTTTATGACTAGATGAAAAAAATCCCTAAATGCTCTGAATGGGAGACTTAACTAAAAGTAAAATCTCTTGCTCATGAAACCCATTAGTCAAGCACCAAAATAATTTTATTTTCCTTCTTTACATATTTTAAATAAAATCATAATTACAAGTGATCTTGAAGGCCGAACCTAGTTACGCTTTTCAACACTGTAATCCATTTCGTGATTTTTATTATGAATTTTAATTCATGTAATTAATTATGGAAATTTAAACACAATGAATCACTAAGAGGAGTGGGCATGGATATAGGGTTTTGAGGAGGAGTTGCATAGAAAGTTGACAAGTCAAGGCTATCCATTGACGGACACCAACCCTATGATTGAATTTTAATGACATGCACAGTAGGAAGGGAGATTGCGTATGGGATTCCTAAATGGATGACAAGCCCATGACCCCATTATAATACATCATTGGTTGCATTGTGCAGACAAAATGCAACATAGATAATGATTAGGGTGTTTTTCACACAACAACATAGAGAGAGTGCACTACAAACTATGGAAAAGAGAAGCAATACCCTACTAAATAACCGTCAATTGCTTGAGTAGGAAATCCGAAATAGATTTGTGGGTTTTGGGTTCTTGTATTTTGGGATACACATACAAGGGTTTACCATTAAATCTTAGAGAGTGAAGGAAAACCACTGGACGAGGTTGATGCTAGACTGGAGGCACAAGGTGCATCATAGTCAAAGGAAGAAATAGGTAGATATGTAGAGTATTTTGGAGCCCTGTTAGGTTGAGCAAGTATAATTTATGTGTTTTTTGGATCCCTAGTTTGCAATGGATACACTCTATTTGTTTTCTGATGACTAAAGGAACACTATATTGCAATTGGCCTATAGTTGGGTGGAGGGTGGAAGCCCTCCCTTGGTTGCCAGTCATTAATATTATCATACAAGTATAACGTATATCCACCTATATATGAAAATGTTACATTGTGAATGCAATTGATGTTGTTATGTGTTATAGCAATGTGTCTATCGACATTTTTTGGCACGGGGATAATGTTATATTTTGTTTTTAATAATCAGACAAATGTGTGTTATTCTCATGGTGAAGCGAAATGCATATCCCAAATATTGGCGATGTATCTTTATGTTACAATTCATTGGTATAGTCTTTTATGCATGCCTATTAGGCTCAACTAAGTTATATTGTAAATGATTTCACGGTTTTCTAATGATCATGGACATTTGCGTAGTTTGATCTATCGACTTATTCTATGTTGCATTGCATATTTCTTCATCTATTTCTATTGGGGTTGGGGTGTTATATTTCAATGACACATGTATTGGTGGTATAGCACTATTGGTAGTCCTCGACACCCCTCTCTAGTTATGGATAGATGGCCTTAAACCACAATCCCCATAACACGTGAAGATAATAATAGGGATATATGGAGGTTTTGTCTCTCTACGGATGCTATTAACTCCTAATTCTACTCATTGTGGAAAGCAACCCTCGCTACCTTGCTCAACCATAAGATACATGGATGTGGATGCACATTTCGGCTTAGTACCTCACCTCACCATCTCATGCCTTCTATAACATAGGTATATTGGTTACATTGGCCATTTCTTGTATTTTTTTTATGTAGTTTTGCTTTTGGATGTTTTAATTTTTGTTTGCAAGAGCTAATATTTTCCCTTGCATGTACTTCCCCCATCAATTTGTTTATCAAATACATTTTCATGCATTGTCCCCTCTATTTGAATCTTATATGCTCGAGTAAACTGAGGGTTAATTTTTTCCCAAAAGTTCAATGGATCTCATTTACCATTTAGGATGCTCATCCCGGAGGAAGCCGATGTCATCATGGAAGTCATGCGAAACCATGGATTAGCGTTAAGAAAAATGCATAAGAACAAAATAAATATTACTAAACCAAACGAGATGGAGAAAAATTTTCTCCAAGATGAAGAGATTCAGGAGGATGTCAGAGATTGGGTTTCAAATACAACAAATATCTACGTCAATCATATGATATATGTTCATAGTGTCAGCCTCTACTAGCATATGAAGCCAACGTGGGTAAGGTGCTTTTGGAGAGAAGTGAAGTTGAATAAGAAATATTCATACATGTTGATGTCATCTAGCTATAGATAAGGAAATTAAATAACAAAGTGTCTCTCTAGTTGAGAAGATTGATGACGTGGTATTCCCAACCTTAGTAGAGGACAATGAGAATCCATAAGAAATACCTAGGGACTCTCCTTCATATATGTTTAGGTTGATAATATTTGTTTATCTTAACTAGAAAAAATATGTTTCTCATGTTAATTATAGGTATAGATTATATAGTAACTTTACATTAGAATTTTTTTGATATATTATTTCATTACCATATCAATACAGTAATATGGACAAAAACTCTATGCTTGTGGTATGTTATTGTTGTGGTTTTCCTAATGATTGGTCAATAGTCACAAAAATGTACCTTTTTTAACAGTTAATATAAAATTGTTGCTTATATTACACAGAGAACTAACATAAAGAACAAAAACTAAATTATTAAAATAAGATCACCTAATTCATAGTGAAACCCTGTATTGGAGATTTCAAATCATAAAAAGACTAGGTTTAATAGAATATATAGTATTTGTGATATTAAAAAGGGTGAAAACGAATAAATTTAATTAAATCTATGTTAAATGTCAATTTGAAAATATTGATGATGCCTTGTTGATCTTTTTTCTCCTCTATGTGGTTTTGCTTCCTTACTTTTTATATTTGTAATTTATATTACTTTAACTTATATTATGTCAAATAATAAATATAACATCCATTCAAAATGTTAAATAATTTGAAAATATTTTACATAATTTATATCTCAAAACATATAGCACAACTTCTTTTTTCAGTAACCAAATTACAATTAATAATTTTTAAAATTTGAAAATTTAATATACATAATAAATACTCATAAATAGAAATATGATTATTTTAATTATTAATTATAAACAAGCATTTCTAAGTTTGAAGGAAACGAAAATGGTATTCATCCATTAAAGTCGGCCAATAATTGACCTCACGGTCAACTGATTAATGTATTAATAGAAAGAATTATAACTCAATATAAGCAACCAAGAGACAAAAGCGTGCTAATAGAAAGAATTGTGTCTCAAAATACGCATGCAAGAGACAAAAGGGGATTTCTGAGGTAACACTCAATTTCTAAACAACATTCATTTACATATCACACGATGAGTTGAAGGATGTGTGCAGAAGCTGGAAGGAAATGATGTGTAGTCCCCGGTTCTATGAGGACAGAAAGACCTATGGCACGAGCCAACATTTGATATGTCTTATTCAAGACGTTCCCAGTCTCTTTGTTTATGGAATAACAGTATACGACCCTGTGGAGAAGACGTGGGAAAGGACACCACCCATTCCTTGTGATCCTGTTTCATTTGCATTTAATTGGGAGTTCGTTTATGTGAATGAGAAGCTTGTCGTGTTTGGAGGATGTTATATCGAAATTGAGATGAGGGTGAGGTTGGACGTTGTTGTCTTCATTTATGATTTTGTGTCCAAAAAATGGCGCCGAGGCGCCAACATACCCACTAGTCGTGTCACATTCGCTTCTGCATTTTCTTCTTCGAAAGGACTTATCTACGTCGCTGGGGGTGAAGATTTTCATGGCAACTCTCTGTCCACTGCGGAAGCTTACGACGTGGAAGAAGACAGGTGGGAAATCTTGCCTCCCATGACTCAAAACCGGAATAGATCTGCGGGCGTTTACCTGGACGGGAAATTTATGGTGATAAGTGGAATGCCATCTGGTGGAGCAGTCGAAGTCGAAAGTAGCGCGGATGTTTTTGATGAGGAGACGGGCCGTTGGCAGACGCTGGAAAACATTTGGACTTTACAAACGGGTATTACGGTTCAGGATTCCGGTGTTGTCTGTATATGTGAGAACCTGTACGTGATCGTTTCAAAACAAGTGATGAAGTATGATGCTGAGAAAAATGCGTGGACGCCTGTAGCTTCTGTTCCGCAAAATTTAGACATTATTTTCTGTGCTGTAGCGTGGCGTGAGTGGATTTTTGTAAGTGGCCTTAATGAGAAAGATTATCAGATTGCCTATTTCTTTCAGCCGTCAACTGGGCAGTGGAAGGATATTGACGGATGGCAAAAGTTTGGTCGTTGTCGTTATCCTTTTCAATCAGCTGTAACCTTCGACATCTGAATATTCTCCTCTTCCAAATATTTTATATTTTGGATCATAAATAATATTTAATTATTTTTAAATGGTAATATTGAAATAGTGTTATCTGTTATTTGATCTCGGACTCTGACTAGCGTCCTTAAGTTATTTTATTTTAAATATGAACCGTCATAAAATCCCATTTTGAAAATTATCATTAATCTCTAAGATTTGTTCTTTAAACAAATTTAACTTTGGGACAATTAACACAACGAAGAATTCTACCACAATCTTACCTATGAGAGGGGACGTTTTCATAAACGAACCGTCAAAAAGAGAACAAGGTATGCATTGAGCATTAGTGAGAACAACGTTTAAGATATTTTATGGTGCAGCACTTTTGAGTCATATTCCCATCGATTTTTGTCTACACTTCCGATATTGCTTGGACATCTGTGTAGAGATTTTTAGGCACCCTTTTGCTTTCCACTTGACATGTGTATATACAGCCAGAGTTCCGATATCGCTTGGACATCTGTGTAGAGAATTTTAGTACGTACCGCCAGAGTTCCGATATCGGTTGGACATCTGTGTAGAGAATTTTAGGCACCCTTCTGCTTTCCACTTGACATGTGTAGGCCAGAGTTCCAAGAGTGTCCGTTTAAATTATTCATGAATTTTATGGTGCACCACTTTTGAATGTTCCATGAAGCAACGGATTCGCGGGAGGATCAGCTCCATATTTTGTTAGTAGCATCGTTTACATTGTCGTTATATATCCATCAATGGCTGTAGGTCATATCTGCAATTACCAACAGAAACAATCTACAAATGTTGTTCTATGAAGCGAGGAGCTCAAGCACTGTTGAGAAGTTGTAAGGTCTGATATGAAATACACCTTTTTTATGGTACTATTCCACCTGCATCCTCTGTGCTAAACCTTTCCACCGAACCTTCCCAGACTGTAACTCTGAATTGCTATTTATGACATGCGACTTACTGGGATTATATAGAGTTGGTTGTCCATTTTTTAAATAGCATTACAATATATTGAAGAACTGCTTTAGGGGAGGTTCCCCCGCCAAAACATTACCCTAATAGTCTCTCTGTTTTCCATGAGGAATAAGCTTCATTGTTACAATTCATGAAGTCGTAGACATATGGAAGGTACAATATGCAATTTTGACTCTTTTGTCTAACCTTCAAATTTGTGTTATCCAACGAAATTATATTCTTTATATTCACTTTTTCTTCAATGATTTTGATGCTAAATTCTTGCGATGATTTGCATTTACTGGAATGTCTTTCTAACACGTTCCCTCTGAGAGAAATTACCCTTAATGGGTTGAGTACTACTGAGGTGCCTTCTCTCCATTCTCGTACAACTCTCCATCGAAAGAAATCGAATCCTGTCACACTCCTTTTGGAAGATACGGGTTTGTTTTAGAAGAAATAGCCATGGCTTGGATGTCTGAATGGAATCAGACACGACACGTATCAAATGGCTGGAAGCGTCAAAGGTGCTGAGAGAGTACGTGGGCATTGCAGGAGAGATTGGAAATTTAGTGCTGAGAGAGGACGTGGGCATTGCAGGAGAGATTGGAAATTTAAGGGTCAGAGATCAGTAGAGAACCTCATCACTAATGTAGCATAGGCTTACACTAAAGGGATAGATGCTGGGATTCGAAAATTGTTGGAAAAATGGGAAGAGGAGGTAAAGCAAGAAAGTGAGACCAGGAAGAGATAGATAAACACTGAGGGGATAGATGTTGGGATTAGAAAATTGTTGGAAAAAGATGCTGGGATTCGAAAATTGTTGGAAAAATGGGAAGAGGAGGTAAAGCAAGAAAGTGAGACCAGGAAGAGATAGATAAACACTGAGGGGATAGATGCTGGGATTAGAAAATTGTTGGAAAAATGGGAAAAGGAGGTAAAGCAAGAAAGTGAGACCAGGAAGAGATGGATAATTGAATACCAATGGGACAATCACATAGTTTAAAAAAACACTGTACCTATACTCGCTAATGAAGATTCTACTAGGTAATGGTATGGAGCAGATATCTGTGGGTATGAGGGTGACAATTAAGGGAATGCCGAATTACAAGCACATGGAGAAAACACAAAATATCATGATGGATGGAATTGACAGCCACATCCCTTGCATTTTGGAGTTGTATGGCATGCCAAGGGCATCAGCGTTGGATCCAACTCTTGTAGCATAGGAACATAAGGATTAAACTCATCCCCATGCATAATTTTGGACTATGGAGTTAGTTTTTAATTTTTATGTTGAAATGTTAGTTTTTATAGTTATGCAGTATGTGGACATGTATGTAGCATGGCTGGACACATTAAAACAATATTGACGGTGAACAAGTTGGTCTCCCCTTGGGGCAAGTTGAGGTCACCTAGTTAAACTGTGTGGTGTAAACTTTCTTATTATATAATATAAAATGGAATGGGCAAGCCTATAATAATATAAAATGGAATGGGCATGCCAAGATTAACAAAAAAAATAAAATTGAAAATTTAGTGATTTTTAAAAATCAATTAAAATGGGTTGAAAATTAATTCATATTTATATATATATAGTGTTGAACAATGTTGAACAGATTCATTCTTTTGTATATATATAAATATAGAAAGAATGAATCTTGTTTGAAACACTATATATAATATATATATATATATATTTATTTATTTTAATTTAAAAAAACATTCGAAATCTATAAATTTTAAAAAATTAATTAACAATGAGTTGAAAGTTAAGCTCTTAGTAACATAATAATAAATAAAGGAAAACATATACGAAAAGTCATGTCTTATTTGGTTTCTTTAATAGAAACAATGACTTTTTAATGTAATTATGTGTTTCAATTTTCTTTTTTTAATCTAAAATAAATACTAATAAGTTTATAATTTGAATACTATACTAGGAATATAGACTTAAGAAGTTTTTTAGCTAACTAAATTAAACTAATTGTAATATGAAAAAATCACAATAATATTTTGAAATTAAAAAATCGCTAAATGAAATAATATATATTATCTATTTTTACAAATAAAAACACAAATCCTTATGATCTAATGTAATAGATGAAATCTTAAAATTTTCCTATGTATTGAATCTTAAAAAAGTATAGGGATATATAGTCTTGTTTCGTTGTGAATATATAAACATTACTTTAAATCAATATATCACTTATGCATTTGAGAGTTTAAGAAATACTATAAAATATTGTTTTAAATTGTATGTTCGTTATTTTGATGCTTAATCTTTAATTATATTTTTGAAATTATAATTATATAAAATTGCAAATTTTCAAAATGTAAATTTTATTAATATGATTGAAATAATTCAAATATATAATTATCATATAAATCTTTACTAGTATTAAAAAAATCATTATTTTGCTTTATAACAAATATATATAATTTCCTTAATGAGATACTCACTAATAATAGGGAATATAAATTGAAATAAAAATGCAACTTATATTTTGAATGCCACCATATAATTGATTGGAAAAAAATAAAAATAATGAATTCCCTTCATGAAACATCATAGAGTGCCTAAAATGAGGAAAAAGTAATAAGTACCTACAGTTTCCTTTGGTATAACAAGAAAATCAGTATTCCTTCACAAGAGTTCTAAATCCTTCATTGTTAAAATAAGTGGTAAATTATATATTGGTCAACTTTCATCTCTTAATATTTCAATTATCATTTTAATTGTGTACTACCAACTTATCACAAATTCACTCAAAAACCTAAATCTAATACAACAACTATTATTTCAAACAAAAGTACAAATTTTCCAATTATACAATTTCAATTTAGCAATCCTATCGACCTCTCTCTGTACTTTCTAAGGTAATTACTCATATATCTTGCACGTATTTTCGATACAAATGCTTAAACCACAAACGCAGTATCCAATTTCCCTCATGAACCATTCAAGTAGAGTTCCCTCCACTCTTTTGAATTTAAGTATTAAGGGGCTCTAATAGTGCATTATATTAGATATCATTTTTTTGGGATTCAACTGCATTAAGGAAGTCATTAATGTATGACCATTTTCATGAGAGGTAGTCATAACTGACCAATTTCTCATGATTTTTGAATAGTCCACTTAGAACTCATTGCATCGGTGGATGCTCATAGGGGTGAAGAAGTGGGATTGAAATTATTGAAGAATCACATAGCATCACTCATCACTTCTGGGGCTTGCACCTGGTAACCAAGACTTCCTGGGAGGTCACCTATCTTAGATCACCTCTGGCTCAAGCGCGCTTAACTATGGAGTTTTTCCCACAATGAAGCCCACTTAGCTTGCTACCCCATTTGCAAAACCTTAGCAAGTATTGTGCCTCATGAACCACTCAAGTAGAGGTCCCTTCACTCCTTTGAATTTAAGTATTAAGGGGCTTTCGTAGTGCATTATATTAGATATCATTTTTTGGGATTGAACTGCGTTAAGGAAGTCATTATCGTATGACCATTTTCATGAGAGGTAGTCGTAACTGACTAATTTCTCATGATTTTTTAATAGTCCATTTAGCACTCATTTAATCGGGTGATGCTCACATGAGTGAAGAAGTGGGATTGAAACTAGAGAAGGATCCACATAGAGTCAATCATCACTTCCGGGGCTTGCACTCCGTAATGAGGACTACATACACAACAAAGACCTTTGAACATCAAAAATAGGAAATGTGCCAAGCACTGGTCTTAGCTATGACAGAATTCACGAAAACGTTTATTGTGGAATGTGATGCCTCAAGAAATGGAATTGGTGTTACTTTAATGAAAAAAGAAAGACCCATCACTTTCGAAATTCGTCCAATCAAATATTTACACAATGTTATTTATGAGAAGTAAATGTTGGAAATACTACATGCACATAACAAATGGCGACCTTTCCTAATGGGATGACACTTCAATGTAAAAATAAATCATTATAGCCATAAATACATTTTAGAACAAATATTATCTTCAGAAGAGCAGCAAAAATCAGTCACAAAGATGTTGGGTTATGACTTTGAAATCATAGTCAGAAAAGAGAAGAAAAATGTTGTTGTAGACGCACTCTCAAGAAAGGATGAGGATGTGGAAGCATTGCTTTGTGCCATTTCTATTATCCAACCAGATTGGATAAATGAAGCAAGGGATGAATGAAAGAATGATGAAGAAGTGTTGGCACTCATTCAAAAGTTGCACCAATATCCTAGTAAATTTGATACATTTAGCTAGAAAAATTATTCGTTATGGTACAAAGATTGCTTATACCTCTATAACATTTCCCAACCCGAACAACAGATTCTTAGGGAATTTTACACATCTCCCTTAGGTGGGCATTCAAGATTTTTGTTAACTTACCATATGGTTATGATGGAATTTTTTTCGGACGACCTTCAATTTAATATTCAAAATTTTGTGGTGGAATGTTAGGATTTCCAACAAAATAAAGTTGAGAAAATTAAGAGCCCAGGTCTATTACAACCTTTATCCATTCCATGTCAATGTTGGGAGAAAGTTCCAATGGATTTTATCATAGGTTTACCCAAGTTTGAAGGAAAGGTGTCATCATTGTGGTAGTTTATAGACATACGAAGTATGCAATCTTTTATGCATTATCTCATCCATTTAAATCCAGTACAGTTTCTACTGCATTTATGGAAACAATTCAAAAGCTAAATGGAAACCGAAGATTCTTGTAAGTGACAGAAATACTATTTTCATTTGAAATTTTTGGACAAAAATATGTTCTTTTCTGAGTACTCGGTTTGTTGATATCTCATGTTATCGTCCTCAATCTGATGGGAAAACTGAGATAGTGAAAAAATTTTTGGAAGGATATCTTCGTTGATTTGTATCTGATAAAAATACACAATGGGTAAAATGGTTGCATCTCCCTAAATGGTGGTATAACACTTACTTCCATACTGCAACAAAACTAACCCCATTTATAGTGCTTTATGGATATCATCCACTGTCAATAACATCATATTTAAGAGAAAATCCTAAGGTTGAAGTAGTAGAAGATCACATCGAGCATCAACAACAATTTCTCCAACTCTTAAAGGATAACCTCACTTTGGTGTAGAATATAATGAAATAGGGAGATCAACATTGTAGTGATATAAGTTTTGATGTATGTGACTGGGTATTTCTACGGTTACAACCATACACACAAATGTCGCTCAAGCAAGCTAAGAAATATAATAAATAATCACCAAAGTAATATGGTCTGTACAAGGTGTTACAGAAGATTGGTTCTGTGGCACACAAATTGAAACTTCCTGCGTCTTCCCGACTACACCCAGTTTTCCATGTTTCATGCTTAAATAAGGTTATAGGTGAGAATCTCCCTATTCAAACAAAATTTCTAGAGCTTTACAAGGAAGGAAAAATCATATTGGAACCTGAAGCAGTCACAGAAATAAGAACTCGACAACTGCAAAATCAATCTATTTCAGAGTATCTCATCAAGTGGAAGAACTTACCCACTGAAGATTCTACATCGTAGGATGAAAATATTATCCAATAGCATCCAAAACTACTCAAGGATTGAGGACAACCCTTTTTCGAAGGAGAGAGGCATGTTAGGTCCCTATAATACTAATGTAATCCCTTATTATTATTGTCATTGTACCCCTTATTGGTATTTTTGTGCCCATGTTGTCCCCATAATGTTATTATTGTGCCCCATAAAAGCCCACTAGTGTTATTTTTGTGCCCTTACATTATTATTGTTATGTTAGCTCTACTTGTATTGTGATCCCTTAGACTCGTATATATAGAATGGAGGTCTTTTCATTTGTATCATCCAAGGATTGTTCATTTTTGTAATGTAAAGGTGGCTTCCCCCTTGGAGAGGCTATGTTTTGAGTCGTTGATCTATATCTTTCTTTCATTTTGAGTTGGTTGCATAACAGTTGAGTTAAGTTGATTTCCTTTAGATTTCTTATGTTTTATGGGAATGTGATGAGTGCTAGTTTTCTTAACTGGTAAGTGTTTTTCACCATTCTGTGCGTAACGATCATTGTCAAGGAAAATTATATACTCTGAGTTTCATCTTGAGCCAAAAACGCAGAAAACTCATGCTTACAAGTCCTGGTTGACAATTAGATATTTGGAGGTTTAATAACTAATTAAAACTCTCAACATTTTGGCGTCATTGTTGGGGAGTTTTATTTTGGTTCAAGTAAGATTGTTATTACATAGTTTCAAGGGTATTGTAGGCAATCAAAGGGAGGAGAGAGTATGGTAAGACTTGATTGAAGAGACACACATCCATTATTGTGGGCTTTCTCCAAAGTCTAATAATTTTTTCTTATCTTTTATCTTTTATTTCCTTTTCTTTATGTATAGAAGTAGAAGTAGCCATAGGGATAGTCGAGGAGGATTTATTTCTAGTTCAAAATTTCCTACAAATTTTGGTCCAGTAACCACTCCAATCATTAATCCTACTAATCAGTATGCAGCAATAAAGAAACAAGAAGGAGGTGTTGACAACAACGTGGCTTTAGAGAGGGAGATCCTGAATTAGGATGATGAAACAAATGAACACATTATTATTGGGAGTATAGAAGGAATTGTATTAGAAGAATCAGTCATAGTTCTAGAATCAACTAATATCAAGGACCATCCTTCAGTACCTCTTGTTGATCGAGTAATCAAGACCAGGCCTATTTAAAGGACAAATTTGTCTTGGGTAAGTTTATTACTATAGCTAGACTTGATAAATTATTTATGGAAAAGGGGCATGTTAGAGTCTTCTTTCGATGATTTTTGACTCTTAAAAATTGAAATTACTAAGAAGTGATTGATCCAAGATCGTAAAAAATATATGGAACAATGTTAGCCTAGGGATTCCTTGAGTATAGATTTATTATTTTCCGAAATTAAGGAAATACCTATGGAAAATAAGCCCCTTGGAGTCTCCTTTGGGTGGTTTAGAATGTCTAAATATGACAGACTAGAGCAGTGGCTTCTTTAGGCTCATTGCAATTATAGAGTAGCAGTAGTTATGGATTTGCTGGGTATAGAATTTTTCCTTTCTGGGCTTAGAATAATAATTATGGAAAAAAAAACCCTTAGAGCTTTCTTTCTGGTCATTTCAATCTCTCTAAATATGAAATTGCTCAGGTAGATATCATCACTGGCCTGGTTAGAATCTATGGGATGGTGAGGAGGCTTACCATGTTCTGAAGGCAATGTTCAATAGATTTGATGACATTTAATCAAGGAGAAACTTGTATGTTTTGTACTGCAACTTTTATTGTACTTAACAACTTTATGTACTCTAATATGTAAAAAATAAAATCTGTTATTGTGAATGTATTTTGGGAACAACATTTCTAGAGAACATTTGGTGTTTATGCTTCATTTTCATAAGCATTGCTTCATGATTAGTGTCCTCTTCTATTATCGACCAAATATGGTTGATCTCTACAGCTCAGTATGCTAAATCATTTTGAGTTAGTAACGTATGTTCTCATAATTTGTTTAGATTTAATTGAGAATAGTTAAAATGATGTCGAGTGATATGCAACCGTTGGTTCCCTAAACATTTGTTTTGTAGCAATGCCGTTACATTCCCAGTCCTATAATCATTACCTTATCAAAATCATCATTCCTAAAAGACCCCTGTCAACCCTTTTAGATCATGTTAAATCCTCCCCGTCGTCCTAATCATTATCAAACTTCTGCACTTAAACCACATATGAACCATGGCTATTATCACACCTTCAACCTTGTACTACCTGTCGTCGTGATAACCATTCCCATGGAAGCACGACGAGGGTGAAATCATTAGAACTATGAGGGTGGAGTCATCAACACGATGGGGACAATTCTCATCAACATCAAAGCAACCATTTTGTTTTTTAATCATAAGGGAATTGTATTCCTATCTCAGTATTACAAGCAGAGAGTTAAAAGTTTCAGTTGGATTTGGTAATTGTGGTTTTCCATAGGCATGCGGGCTGATCACCATGATCAAATCTTTGGCCATTTTTTCTACAACTTTGGGTATCAACAATGCAACGAAGTTCTTGAGGAGTGGGGTTGGTTTCCCTTTTTAAGAAAATTTCAAGGATATAATGATAAAGTAGCCCTTGAATTTGCTCAGAACTTTGATGGAGAGCATGTTAAAGTTGTTAATTTATATTTTAAGGTTATCGAGGAGTCTCTTAGTTGCACTATATTGTTACCCTATGTGGGTGAATCATTCTTCAAGGGTTTGCAATTACATCTTCCAAATTGTTCTTCATTCCTAAAGCCAACCTATAAGTCAATCAGCTAGACGAAAGTTATACTACCGAGTTGTATCGAAGAGAAATGGAACCCTTTAATCACCATGTTACATCGTTATGTTACCTATGAGGTAAATTATGCTATAGTGTTTTTATATCATATTCGACTATTATCACATTTTGCAGAAGATAGCACTATCAATATTCCACATTTCTTGAAGTTAAGATTGCATAAAATGTATTGAGCGGTACAATCGGTGAGCAGAAACCTTGAGACAACCTTATATCACTATAGTATTATTAAAATGGTAGTCTTTGCTCAACTTACAAAACAACGGACGTCTTTAGAAGAATTCCTGATCGAAAATTTTCCTAGGGAAGAGGCTTGATTCAAAGGTCAACAACGGTTGGTGGAACAGTCACTCAAGCATAGAAGAAAGACCTTTTCATAACATTCCCAAATGATGCCTACCCTACAGATAACCTTATCTCTCCTATTTTCGAAAACCCTCATGAATCGACACCTTATTCTAATACGATGAAAGAAGGGTCATCTTCAAAATCTAGAAGGGTAAATACGCGAAGGTACATGTGGAGTAGGAGTGGTAAAGACCGACCTGATCCAACTGATATTATAGGGTCGAAAGGTAAAGAAACTTCATCAAAAGCTCCTGAAGCTCATGGAGGGATGAAACCAAAGCCTAAGCAGAGGAAAACTCTTTTTCTAGCCCAAGTTCCAACAATTTCCAAGGTAGAGACTTCGATCCAAGGTTATTGAAGAACTAGAAGCATGAACAAACATAAGACTCATAAAGTTATAAATTCTAAGTCTATTGATGCTATTTCCTCTCTTGACTTAGATGGAAAGGAATTTCACTCTTCCCCTGAAGAAATTCTTGTCTTAGCATCTACAACACACATCCCCTTTCACATTGCACAAGATTTGGAAACACAATCCCCTATTTAGTCTCGACCAACAAGAATATTAGTTAAAATGTCAACAAAGAAGTTCAACAAGATTCCTCATGAGGGAAAGGTCATATAAAAACACCAGGAGGTAGTGCCTCTCAACAATTGACAACACCCATGATAAATATAAGTCCTATAGCAAAAGAAAATGTTAGTATTCATTTAGTGATGTGGCAGAGTATGATTGTTAAACTACGTATGAAAGAAAACAAGTATCAAGTCTTATTTTAGTATGTCGGAGAATTTCACCATTAGATCAAGGAAACTAATCTTCAATTTTACTCCTGGAATGATGAGATAAATAAGAAAAACAAGCAATTTCTACATTGGAAAATCTCCAGGACGAAACCCACCAAAAAGCTAAGTGCTCAAGAGCTTGCCTTGTAGTTTCAGAAATGTTTTGTTCCAATTAAGCATGGGTTGGAGGTCTTGGTTAAGGCCGCTAGACTTTGACCAAAGTTTCTTTTGCTACCACATTAGTACTATTTTGGGCATACTATGGTAACATGCATGAGGACATGCATTCGAATTGGCATCGGGGGATGTTGGCGCCCGATTTTGTCCGCATGTTTCTGCCTCTTATCCCTATTTTCATCATCATTTTCCTATGAAACTACTCCTACTACCTACCCTATCACCTACATCACTCCCTAAACCCTAGTCATACATGACAAGAGTTAAATGCACTTAAATCACATTGTTTTTTTAATTTTTGATTGAATTTAAGTGAATTTTTGAGTCATGTCGCTATATGTTAACTATTTATTCATGGGTTTAGCTAGAAGCTTGGAGATAGGGTTGATAGATCTACATGAATGGAAGGATGCCTCATCATCAACCAACTGATCCTTGACCGAGATTGAGACAGTGCGGCCATGTGGGATCTTTCCTCTTGTTTTGACCATGAAAGATTACACAACGGTCTTTGAGGATGGGCACAATGCTTCTAGGATCAATTCTAGCTATAAATCATATTCAATTGGGATATCTTCCTTCTTAACATGTATTCTTTCCAGGTAAGGAGGTTCATTTGGTTCTAATTTTTCCTAGGGTCCTCTAAATTGTTATAATGATAATAAAGGAAACATATAATCCTCATCTCCATAAGGACTTTGTAGCCATGAGGGTAATTCAACAACAGTTTTAGCACGGGGAAAATTGACAAGGTTTGATTATATGAACCATTAGAAATGACCATTTATCCATTTTGGCACCCTATCACAACATCCGCAGTAACTAAGCAAGGGCATCCCAGGACTACAAGATGTCCTGGTTTTTTTGGAGAAATGACAATGAAATCAATGGGATATTTCCATGAAGCAATGGTGATTGCTCTGTCTTCTAGAGTTCCCATGGGTTTAATAATGGATTTATCTACCAATTCTAATGTAATAGGTGTAGGTTTGATCCCCTGCAATTGTAAAGATGTCATGGTTTCAAAAGTGATAGCGTTAAATTCTACAAGGGTGTTTGGCAGATGTAATCCATTGATTTCAATGGTCACAATGGCATTTCTTGGGCCATCATATTTGAATGGTAAATTCAAGATCACCTTGGACATTTCACTCATGATATTTACATTTTGGTTCTTGTGTCCTTTCCTTCCCAGCTTCTTAAGTCATAGGTCTTCAATGATTTTATGGTAGATAGGAATGTCCCTGATGGCTTGTAATAGCAGAATTTTAATACAAACATTCCTTAATTCTAGTTCTAAATCATATTCGATTGGGATATATTCCTTCTTAAAAAGTATTATTTCTAGGTAAGGAGGTTCATTTGGTTCTATTTTTTTGTTTTTTCATGTTGAATGTAAATTTCGGTTTGTGCTTGAAGGGCCTCTTCCTGAATAATGACAACTAATCTTTTCTTATTGAATGTTTTCACAGATCGTATTTGAATCTCATTTGTTGGGAAAATAGTGATCATATAGGTAGGAAAAGGGTGCAATTCCATATTTTCTACAGGTTGAGGTTGTTTATTATGGTTGGATTTGGCTATGGGTTGTATAGGAAACAAAGCAGGATGAGGCGGGTTCAATGATGGTGGTACCTATGTGGATGATGGGTTCAATAGTGTAGGTAAAAGATGGTGGAAAGGAGGAAGAGGTTGTGATGGTTGTGGATAATGATTTCGGTTGTACACTTGCTGATAAGGTTGAATTTTTGGATTGTAGGATGTATGAGGCACGTTTGAGTATGGGGGATAAGATTGGTTTTGGGGCTGAAAAGTGTTTACATAAGGATTTCCCCTCCAATACTAATTCCAAGGAGTGTTCTGTGATTTAGGATTAAACCAAGGAGGATAAGATGGTTGGAAGCTCCAAGCTTGATTCTGACCTTAGGCTTGAAAATTATGATCTTGAAAACCTATAAACCGGTAAGAGATGGACAATTCTTGGTTGCATGTTCTAAATTACAAATCCCACAAACCTGAGTAACATTAATGGGACACTTCCTCTCATTTTTGCAATTAGGACAAAAGATTGCCATGGAATCCCTCTCATCTTCATGTTTCATTTCGAGTTCTATTGTGTCAATCTGGTTACCAATAGTGTTTCTGATATCCATTTTGAATTTTTTCAACAATTTTCCTAATTCCACTCTAGTGACAGTGTTGGGTACATATTTCTAATTTATCAGCTCATAATGTCAGGAATTATCATGGAGTTTTTTTCCTACTTTAGCCTGACTTCCTAAATTAACGCAACATATTTCAACCACTTCAACAAAATTATTTTTATAAATACCCCCACCAGTTAGAAGATCTAAAGTTTCGATACATTCATCCCTCAGCACCTTTAAAAATATAATTCTAACATTGTTCTAATCTAGATGTGCTCCTCGAGATATATGGAAATTATAAAAGAAACGTTCAAGATACTCTTCTAAGTCCTTGTCTTATAATTGTGGCATCCTAAGAATATCGTTCACTTCCCTAATTTTGCAGAAGTCTTGGTATTTCTTGAGAAAGACAGACCTCATATCATCCCAAGAGTAGATGGTGTGTTCACCTAGGATCATAAACCATCTAAGGGATGCAGCTTTCAAGGTGGATAAGAATATCTTGAGTTTATGTGCATCCTCATAATAATTATAACTCCTACATAAAATGTCAAATTCAAATAAGAAGGTTGCATCTCGGCCTTCGAAGGACTTACCATAGAAGAGAGGAAGAGATGCCATTGGTATGTTTTTCATAGTGATATTCCTGGTTGCATTGAGAATAGGAAACCCTAAAGTGGTTTATTCGTGTGCTTCTTCTTCTTTTGGTCCTCTAATCATTACTTCATGGTTCCCTCTAAATAGGTTGTGATGTGGGATTTCTCCTTCCCCCTGGCGTTCCTCATTGTTCCTTCCAAATATCTTATGATGTTGAACTTCTCATTTCCCCCGATGTTCCTCATTATTTATGTTCTCTCCTTCCTGGTTGGCCATGTCTAATACACATTCTTAAATAGGGCTCGTCTTGATTAATCGATCAACAAGAGGTACTAAAGAATGGTCCTTGATATTAGTTGATTCTAGATCTATGACTGGTTCTTCTAATACAATTCCTTCTATACTCCCAATCATAATGTGTTCATTTGTTTCATCATCCTAATTCAGGATCTCCCTCTCTAAAGCCATGTTGTTGTCAACACCTCCTTCTTGTTTCTTTATTCCTGCATACTGATTAGTAGGATTAATGATTGGAGTTGTTACTGGACCAAAATCTGTAGGAAATTTTGAACTAGAAATAAATCTTCCTTGACTATCCCTATGGCTACTTCTACTTCTATTCATAAAGAAAAGGAAATAAAAGTTCAAAGATAAAAAAAATTATTAGACTTTGGAGCAAGACCACAATAGTGGATGTGTGACTCTTCAATCAAGTCTTACCGTACTCTTTCCTCCCTTTGATTGCCTACAATACCCTTGAAAATCTGTAATAAAAATCTTACTTGAACCAAAATGCAACTCCCCAACAATGACGCCAAAATGTTGAGAGTTTTAATTAGTTATTAAACCTCAAAATATATAATTGTCAACCAGGACTCGTAAGCATGAGTTTTCTACGTTTTTGGGTCAAGATGAAACTCAGAGTATATAATTTTCCTTGAAAATGATCATTACGTACAGAATGGTGAAAAACACTTATCAGTTAAGAAAACTAGCACTCATCACATTCCCATAAAACATAAGAAATCTAAAGGAAATAAACATAACTCAACTGTTATGCAACCAACTCAAAATGAAAGAAAGATAAAAATCCTTATACAAATGATGATCTAATGATGGAGATGTTTCCAAGAAATAATGTATTGAGGAGTAGGACAAAACCTTTTCGTATCAATGGAAGATGTTCTAGCTATACAAGGGGTAGAGCAGAATATCTAACGAGAAGAAGTTCTATCAGTGCACTCATTTCAAGTGAATGTTGGCAAAAAGATTGCTTGAAACATATGGATTTGAAATTTGCATTTGAGAGGAGGAAGAGATATTTGTCAATGAATAAAAGCATGCAAAATTCATATTTAGTTGGGTGCATGTAATCTACATTGTCAGGTTATGATTATCATATTAAGACTTTATTTATCTGTAGAAAAGCTTTCAAAATGTTTCATTCGATTGGGAATTTTCGCCTCTCGAGAATTCAAAAAAATTTGGAAAAGGATCCCACATTTTATTCTGAAATACGTCATAAAAGACGGTTTGGGCCATTATCAAACATTGCAATGTCATGGATGAAAGATTTCTTTTCAAAGCATGCAGAGTGTATGCCAAATAGAGAGACAATACATATTCCAGATAATTTTTTGAGACGCGAAATCTACAACTTATACAAAGAATATGCAGAAGGTGTTGAGGGACATGGTCGTTTATTACATATCCATATTTTGTGAAGATATGGAAGAACGAATTCAACAATGTTCGTATTCCTAAGAAGACAAGGATGGGGATTTGCAGTACACGTGCTTCTCTTAAACCAAAAAGGGACAAATGTGAAGGGTCAAAAAGAGGTAGGCATTCATAACTTTAACTTTAAGATAGTATACTCATCAAGTATGAAAACATATTTCTTAATGGCTTTCTTTTATGTTGTGTAGATTCAATTGTCAAAGAACTCCAGGAGCATCGCAAACAACAAACAAATGAACGGAAAAAGTTGTACAAGCATCAAAAGAATTGTTTTGTTAATCCGAATAAATATTTGGGTTTGATAATTGATGGTATGGACCAGAAGAAAACACTTTTACCACATTTTGTTCGCACACCCAAAAATTTATAGGAGGAAAATTTTATTCAGTATCACTTGGTCGGTTGTATGGTCTTCAATGGAAAAATGTTGCCAAAGGTGTACTTCACAGCTCCAAATATTCATAATGATGCAAATCTGACCATAACCATAATTCATGATGTGCTTTCTCGTTGGTCTGGTAATCTTCCTAATGTTTTGTATCTACAACTGGACAACACTTGCTGTGAAAACAAAAATCGGGTTGTTTTTGGATATTTAAACATGCTTGTTGAATTGAGAAATTTTCAGAAGGTAAAGGTTGGTTCCCTTCTTGTTGGGCACACTCATGACCATATTGATCAGATGTTTAGTTGTTTTTCAGTCACATTGAGGAGGAATGAAGTTGGGAGCTTGCCATCATTAATTGAATGTATTAAGAAATCATACATGCTACAACCTACTTTTGATGTGTTGGAAGAAATTGTTGACATGCGAAGGTTTATTATGGGATCATATGGCGAGGGGAAATGCATTGAACACCTTAATGACATTAGCTTCCAACATCAATTTCGTATCAGAAAAATTGATGGGAAAACACTAATATGGGGCAAGAAGTATTCAACTAGTACATAATGGGCACTATTATCAGGTTTGCAATTTTTGAAGTTCATTCTAGATCATCCAATATTTGCATCGAAAATATTGTTATTACAATCAGTTGGTGAAGTTCATAATGCACACAAACAAAACAGAGATATAAATTATTCTGATTGCCTAGAAAAAATAAAAAAATGTATTAGATATACATATGAGTACTTTGACATTGCTGATTCAGTTTGGTGGGAGTCATTTTTCAATAATCAAAGTGATATCATTTCAACAAGAACAAATGAGATATACCTTTGAAAAATCCATTTATTTGGCCACAAAATGTGTCGAATGCACATGAGGAAATAAACATTGTTGAACAACAACAATATCAAGGTATCATTAATTCTTCACAGGCAGAGGAAAGAGAGATGTATATTGGTTCGAAAAGATCTTGTGCACAACATGAAGCCATGGAAGACCTCTACAGGGGTTCAGTACAGGATATTAATGAGGGTTGCATGATCGCAGTTCTAGCAGATGGAGATCTCAATGGATATCCATTTTGGGTTGCTAAAGTTATAAAGGTCTTTACAGAAAATGAGGATGTTACAAGTGTTGAAGTACATTGGTATGCCACAAATACACACCCATTCAATGGTGTGTATAAGCCAGAGATGGTAGTTGACAAAAAAAATGGCGGAAAGAGAAAAAGAAAGGGTACGAATATAAATCGTCGCCGCACAGACATATTGAAATTGGAGGATGTTGACATACTTGTTTATGACTTCAATTTAGAAAAGAGGGGAACTCTTCGCTTCAAGATGATACAGATTCTGAAAAGGTTGTTACGAGAAGGAACAATATTGAGATGGGAGTCTGCTGAAACTAGTCGTAGATCTGGAAGAATTTTGAAACCTGAAATGATGGGCATGCATGTGGACTCAGATGGGGCACTAGTTGATGAAAGAGAAGAATATGGAACATCTTCATCAGCATCTAGTGACTGATCTGAAGATGTGAATTCTGATGGCATGCAAGAAAATATGAGTGATTTTGAATAATTGTTTAAGATAGTTTATCTAATTGATGTATGCATCATCTCTTGAAATAAAATTTTTGATTTCCATATGGTGTTAAATGAGAAGTTATGAGACACTTTTATGTTGTTAGATCATTTTATTAGCATTTTTTTTAAATTTTGAAGATTGACCCTAAAAAAGAAGTCATCATTCCAGTATAATCACTTTTTCGTTTTCAAGCTATATTTTGCACGAAAATTTTGTTTTCACTGCCATTTTTAAAACATGTTCAAAATTAGCCCTAAAAAAAACCCACTGTTCCAATATACACACTTTTCATTTTCAGCATTGTTTTTTATGGTTTTTTGGTGTTTTTTGGCCAGAGTTCCTGTTTTGAGTTTATAGTTTCCGTTTCAAAGTTTACATTGTTATAATTACATGCCAGGCCTACTAGCGAAGGTATTAGAGGTAGTTACGCTAACCTTCAGACAACAACCTTTGCTAATGCAAGCCCCCAAGCTTCGCAAGGGTGCCCTCTAGAAGTATTGTTGAAGGTGATGCAACATCAAAATCATGTGCCATGGGATTCCCCTCCGTAGCCACCTGTCTGTATCCCTAGGATAGGCAACTATCGACACCAACTCATATTAGAAGCTGGGTGGAATAATCGTGAGGTAGGATCCGACAAGTAAGAGAGGGGGTGTCTCTTGTCCTTATCTTCACAAACCCTCGTGCATAACTCCCAGTGATGGAGCTTTCTTGTTCTCCCTAATACTATTGGATTTCACTCTTTAATCAAACTTCTATGTTTTACAATTTAGATCAGCCTTGGAGAGTTTACTCTCCTCCTGCCTAATCCAAGGCCATAAATAAACCTAAACTTGTTGGTGTATTCTAATGACAATATAAAAAGTTCTAGTTTATTTTATTAAGTGCTTGATTTTAAGTGGTTGTTCTTTTATGTCAAAGGGATAAATGGAAATGAAACCAGTGGTGTTTTATGACGCAAAATAAATTAATGAAAAACTAACTTACATGAATGCAATCATTTGTTCTTCGATGAAAATAAATTTCTACTTGGGTTCTACGAAACTTCTACAAAGAAATTTTTTTTTATTTTCTTTCCTTAAAGCACACTTCACACTCACAAAAACTAAAAAGACTATTGATTCTTTAATAATGCTAAACTACCCTAATGCAAGGTGTATAGGAAGATGCAAGATCCTAGATTACTCTAAAAAGAATGAAAGAAATTGTTTATAACTTATTAATAAGCCAACTGAAGTGTTTGAGAAGAATATAATGTTGAATACAAAATATTATCCAAACAAGATGGACAAATAAAAAATATCACAATTCATTTTCAAAAAATCAAAACAAACCAAAATCAAACTCCGCTAAAGAAAATAGAAACAATGTCTTTTAATAACTTTTATTTTTCGAGAAGCAATGAAAACAACCTTTCAAAAGAACTCAAAGTGCCATTTAAGACTCAAACACCGAAAGAAAAGCACAAGGAAACTTTGCAAGTTACAAATTCAACAATGAATGTAAACTTCAACAAAAAAGGCTTCAACTTGGACTAAACCACCCAAATAGCAGCAAAGAGATTTGGCACTGACCAAGAAGTCAGGAAAGAAACACTTGCAAATTAGTCAAAAAGAAACTTTCAAAAAGCAAGAAATGGTGTATGGCCACAAAATGATAGAAAGAAAAGCAAGTAAACCAATAATCAACCTTGACACTAAGATTGAAAACAATCTATTGTTCTAGAGGACCAGAACAATCGAGAACCTCTGCAAGATGTCATGTGTGCCAAAACACAAATCATAAAATTCCCTCAAAAGAAAACCTAGGCTAGAACTTTTCAAAGGGGAAGAGATTTCAAAATAGTAATCTTGTAGAATAACAAAATTATAAAGACATAAATTGACCACTCAAAAACCAAACAGACCAAGAAACAAATCTTTCCGGGAAGAGAGATTTGAGAAATGTATGCAAAAAAGGGTATACACAACTGTGTTCAAGCATAGAGGCGTGTGCACGTGCTTCTGATACATGAAACTTCCATATATGTGGGTTCACCTCACAACAATGATAATGTGTATGCTATTGTAATAGACTAAAGTGTGTATACCGAGTTTTTCAAGAAAAATAAAAAACAAAGCCAGATCAAAAAGATCAGACTTAAGGTCTGAGTTTCTACTAGACGAAAACATATTGTCACAGCAAGAAAACCAAGAACTCGGCCCTGATTGACACTGAACAACCCAAACTAGGAATAACGAGATTGTTATCCCCAACGAAGTTGCCAATTCTGCTTCAGGAAGAAGTACCCTAGGGCTTTGGCCTTGAACCTCAACAGAGCAAGAGAAAACTACAATAAGAAACACTCATACAACTCATGCAACCTACTTATATAAACAAACTATGTGATAGTGACCATATCTGGATGTCCTTCATTTGGGTAATTCCAACAGGGTTTAGACCCTCTGCAACTCCTGATGATCTTCGAATCTGCAAATCAACCAATTCGAACATACATAACAACATATGGATAAAGCATTCTAATGAAACTAACTTTATATCATATAAGAAAATGATTAGTTTTACATCAGTATCTGATGCATAAACAAAGTTAATCTCAGGAATAGGACAACATTTCCTTTTATTGTAGAAAGCTATAACTAGCATGGAGAGAATTCACCTGAGTCTTCTTCTTCAGGCTCCAAGTGGAACCGTCCTCTAGATCCATCCAGTCCTAGTCTTCAACAACCTCATTCCATAACCAATACCATGATATCTCAAGAAAGTGGCAGAATATCGACACTCAAGGAAGCAAGGGTTTCCTGAAACTTGGGGGAAGTGCTTAAAGCACATGAATACTTTAGACTCAGTCAGGGATAATCTCAATATAGTAATTCTATTTCTTCTTCCTCCTCTAAGGCATTCCCATAGAAGTCTATTTATACTTCTCCCAATTAGCTTTTTAATTTGGAAATAGTTGGGCCACAGGCACTAGGAGTTAAACAATAGGTAAAACCCATGAAATCCATCCATAATTAACGAAATTTTTTTGAAGTGTTTTAACACACATACACTGGTTGGGTATTGACTAACCCGTGTGTACACAGTTTTGTCTTAGAGAAAAGTAGCATATAGGGAATAAAACATTGTTTTTAGAATATTTGGACCAAGTCTAGAAGGAGGGGTTGCCCTAGGCCATAAACCAAGCATCACAAGTACAAAGGGTGGTAAATGGATCTATAACAATAATATTCCATACAAAAGGTTTTTCAATCACATATAACCATTTTAATTGATAGAACTGTTGAGCAGATAAATCTGTCTTGTGGAACTACCAAAAACTTTCATTGGATCTCACTATGTGATACTATGGGCTCTATTGCAAACATGACAATATATGTTTTATAGTACACTTTCAAACTATAAATATTCAACATGAAAAATATTATTGCCTACTTCTTTCAATTGGCTCACCCTTTTTGCAGTCGACTATCTTAGCCCAACCTATTGATAGGTTATATTCTTGTTCACTGGTTGTTGAATCCACTTTGTGAAGATGATCAGAAATTTCGTAAAAAATGTATTCTGGAACTCAGTGAGAATGTATTTTTGCAAACAATATTCAGTTCTAATTCTTAAATCCTTGTTCTCACTCTCTGTTGGTACCATTCTATGACCACTTTTTCCCTCCCAAAGCATGACAATTTCCCACCTGTTTTCATCATTTATTCCTCAGATCCCTTGGAAATTGATTAATTAATAGTCTTATAGTTATTAAATTGCATTTAAATTGATTTAAGGGTTTTGTGTTAATGAATTAGGATTTTTTGGGCAAAATGACTATAGGAAGTTCCAACATCCTGTAAATGGCTTATTGTTTGACATGTGGCATGACAGCCAGGCTAGAGCAAAAGGTATGGATGAAAAGCGGAATGTCCAAGCATGGACGAGCACCTATCCCGCAACAGAATCAACCCTCCTACATGCACGGTCAACGACTGGTCAACTATGGCATGTTGGCGACAAAGGCAGCAACAACACACAGTCACAGTCCAAATCGATTTTAGTTGTTTCCTTTTTTTTATATGTCAGCTAGGATAGAAACATTTTCAAAATCGTGTTTTGATAAAAGCGGCAACAGCCGCTCATGAATATACATCCATTTTCAAGGGATGTGAAACCATATGTAAATATAAGTTCTGAACCGGTTGTATGGTTGGTTACGTTTTATCATTATTGTTTCTTCACAAACAGAGCTCCGACTTTAATACAAACAGACTTGCATTACAATCACAGTTGTGTTGTTTTGATTTGGTGATCGTGGGATAACAAGCTCAGTATACTAAGAACGCGGACGGGCCCTGCGTACATGGTATACAGTTGTCATTTTATTGCATTTACAATCAGGGTATTTGATATTGATATATGCGCAGTGATTAAATCGATTCATGTCTATGTTTATATATTTATGAATGCGCTTGTTTATATGTTTATGCATGC
>APFE031518830.1:0-20757 GCA_000404065.3 Pinus taeda | reverse complement strand
AAGCTATGCTAAATTACTTCTGCATAAAGAATTCACACATGGCAACTTTGTCAGTCAAGGGTACGGAAGCAGTAACCCATCCCTTTAGAAACTGATAAAGGAAAATAAATTAGAGTATGGATCATGGATCTGGGAGCATAATAGCATCTACTATGTCTCGCGACAGCCTCGATTCTCCTCCCACACAATATCAATGAATGCAAGTAAAAGGAACAGCAAGAAAACAGAATGGAACAACAATTAAGAAATGGAATAGCAATAAAAAGGAACAGCAGTAAAGAAACTAAATCTCGCGAGTTCAACACTCTTAATTCTTGGCATCAACTTACATACAAATAAAGAGCAATCTTTTATACAAGTAGACAGTTAATAAAATGGAACAACAAATCACCATAAACAGGAAACGTCAATCATATAGAAACATAATCTGAAGCGATTACGAGTAGTCCATTACTTCAACCATATGTAGCTGAAATATTCCACCTATAAAGTCTCTAACGGAAGTGAACAACTTAGAACAATGTTATGTGATCAATTCTGGAAATATGCTGTAACTCGTTACAAAGATTTACACAAGGAAAACTACTGATAAACAAGTATGGGACAGCATGTACGTGTATCAGATTATAGAAAACAGTAAACAAACCATACGAAGCCAAACTGTAATGATACAATCAGCCAGTGTCCGTTGGAGCCGAGCCCTTAGCTCTCAATGGCACACCCCCGTAACTTACTTTAGATGCAAAGGGGAAATAACACCAAATATATTATATTAACACATCAATGATAGTACAGCAAAACTAAGTCTCAAAGAGACTCGATAGCCTGAGTATAACCAATAGTGCAGCTTATAAAACAGAAAGTAAAAATACAAGATATCCAGACGTCCCCTAAGTCTTCGATGCCGCCTCTTCTTATACAAGTAATGGCGGAGTTAACTAAACAACAAAATAATTGAACGTAACGATCCCTCAGGATCAAAGAACCTGAGGGATCTGTTAAACAGTAAACTCCTTTCTTTTTTCTTCCTAGTCTTCCGAACTGACAGTCTTTCATCTCATCTCGGACTGATCTGCCTTAATTTACATGCCCTGGTCTGGACTTTATTCGAAATTAGGGGGACAGCCGTTATCTGCTCATGGGACTCTTGTTTAGCACCGCGCCTTCTTACTTTTGTCCTTTCCTGCATGAAAGAAGATACTTTCAGTGATTGGATCATTTATATTCATTCTCATTGCATTCTCCCTATTGTATAATAAAGAAAAGGTTACAACTATTGCTTGAAACACCACTAAGTTAAGCGTTAAAACATACCTTTCCAATGCTCTACACATAAGAGACAATCCCCAAGCTAAATTAGGAAATATTTTGGGAATTTCTAAGCCCTAAAACCATCCTCCAATAGTTTGTAGTCATATTCAAATTTCCATTTGTGAGTACTTCTCATAAAAAATTAGATCAACTTCTAGCCAAATTTGGAAATGCTTTTGAAGAACTAAGTGTTAGAAGTAAGTTGTAGAGTTAGTGGTCACACTAAAATAGCAATTTATTAAAAGAATTCCACTCTTATTACCCATTTGGTTTAGGTCTTCCTTAACCAATGAGATTCAAAGATTGCATCAAAGGTTAGCAATTGTCATCATCTATCTATCTACTATGACTCACATACACCCATTCAAATTATAGGGGTGAGGGGAAGGGGGATTGTTTGACACATAACCAACAAAGGTTATTGGTTGAAATACAAATCACACGAGTCTAGCAGACCTTGGAGGAGGAATCCAATTGTCCTAAACATTTCATTTATATCTATATCATTCTAATGGAATGAAATCAACAAGTATTATTATTATTATTATCATTATTATTATTGACAACATGGTGTGGTTTCATTGCATACATTATAATCATATTGCACTAACATATTGTGGTTTCCTTCCATCTATATTCCTCCACATGGATTCATAAAACATATGTCAATGTCAGACCATTAGTACTTAGTAATTCATAATTCCACCTTTTCTCACTTACTCCATGTAGAATGCATAGTTTAAGGACATTATCATTCCATTAAACAAACATAGTTTCCTAGAATAGGCATGAGTATTATATTAAATTATATATTTTCAATATCTCTTGTGACCCTCACAAAATTTTCAAGATCTTTCTAATGATAAAGGAGGAAATTATAGTTGCATACTTAAACTATATTTTACCCCTTGTTAATTTCTCCATCATTGTTGGAAGATGTATTTGACCTTATTAGTATAGATTGTGTATCTTGGTTAGTGATATAGTGAGGAAAACACACTTTTGGGAATGGAAACATGATTTATTCTCTAATCCACCTTTTTCTACTAATGGTAGAATATTCAAAGCTAGAGATCCACATGGTAGGGAGATTAATACAATGGTTTAGACCTACTCTCAAAATTGGTCCTCCAAATTATTTGACAAGAGTTGATCCATTATAATTAGAAAGTAAATCAAGGAGTATCCTTTCAAGTCAAATTTAAATTTAAAATTAATTTATTTGTAGATTTTCCTTAGAGAAAATCCAAAAATATATGTTTCAAAATTATCCTAAGAGAAAATCTTAAAATTTTTATTTGGAATTATTCCTATAGGTGACTCTGGAACTATTCATGCACAGTCCTTAGGTTAAATCTTGAATCATAAGATTGTATGGTCATGATTTCCGTTGCCAACTAATGTGAAGTATATTTTGTCTTATAAAAGAGAGGTTTTTGGCGAGATTTTGTGTTTTAGTTTCATAAGTAACACATTTATGTTGGTATTCAACTAACTCCTTGTAACCTTCCTCTTGTGCATATTGTCCTTGCTTGAGAGAGAAAGAGTTTCCTTGACTATATAATTAAGATATGCCCCTAAGTTTAACCTAGTGGATCTACTTGGATAAACCTACTATAATGAGAGAGTTGGATCCCTTTTTGGTTATTGAGCTTGATTTTATTCTTGAATTGGTGGTATTTTTTTTAGCCATGTTTGGACCCCAGTTTATCATGGGGCGTTAATGGTCTTTCTGTTGGGCACAACCCAATATGGCCTAGATTTTGGTAAAGACTCCACATTTTGTGGGGTGGAGCACGTAGTGGAGCGGAGTGTGCAGCGGAGTAGTGCATGAAGTGAAACACATTTATACCATGTGGTGTCCTAAGGGCTTCGGGGTGGGTCGAAGCCCCTCCATTTTGTAAAAGTGTGCGATTTCGTAAGGGATCAAAGGGTTTTGGGGCCATGGTTGCTTGTTAAGGATTCCATGGTATTTTGATGATCTAGCCCTACAATGTAATATTATATAGGGTGAGATAATCACAAGATGTATCAATTAATTTTTATCCAAATCAGTGTTATGGGAGCGTAGGGGCATGAAGAAGAGTCTGCAGCTGAGTGTGAAAATAGCCTATAGCTTAGTGCGCAGGCCAAGAATTGGTTTTTATTCAAGGATTCATTATATTAAGCAAGAGTTCTTATGGGTGTAGCCCTAGACTGGGGTGAACCATGTAAATTTGGTGTTTTTATGTGTATATTTGCTTATTATCTGTGGTAGAGTAGAAGTTATTACAATTGCATTTTTCTTCATCACAATGATAGTTTATCGTGTTTTACGGCATGTTTATGTGATTATTATAATGTGGCGAACGGATTTATAATTGCTAAGGATAAGATAACATAATAATACCACATCTCCTAGTCCCTCAAGGCTGTAGAAACGTGGTTTTTCATCCTCCCACAATCGCTTTTGGTGAGACTGTGATTTTCTTGCAGGTCGTTATCAAAAGGGCCATTGATAAAGGACTTTTCTCGTGCGTAGTATAGATTGAACCTAGGTCAACCTAAATCAAGCCAACAAATAGTTCCATTGTTGGGACTGGGATATTATTGAGGGATATGTGGATGTGGTCCCCGTCGAAGAAGGAGATTCAAGACTGGATAAACCTGAAAGAGTGAGAATTTGTGGATCAAGAGTACACAAACCCTTGTATGACATGTAAAGCTTTGTTACAAAAGTATATTTTTACAGATCAATACAATATTTTATTCAATTCATTTCCTATTGAAATGTATGAGTGGATATCGAGGTTGATCGAAAGAAAGAACTATTTTAAGGGTGAAGAACCTATGGTGTTGACTCCTGAACTGATACAATGACTCAAGAGCACTGACAATAGGATTTCAAGGGCTATCAATTTATGAATTAATAACATCTTGGGAGGGTTCATTACTGAGTTCGTTGTAGACTCTATCATGCCCTACAATGAGGAAGAATGAAAATTATTCAAAGGAACGCAAGGTAAGTATTTAAAATTTCTTAAACTTTGGATTAAGATGATTCTATGTGAAAAGGGAGTTTTACAGATGAAATCAAATTGCTAGTTTACTTATGTTTGGAAGAAGAGAGAAAAATTGTGAGGAAGAGATTAGAGTAACACAAAGTGGAAAGAGATATAGAGTAAATACCAAAAATATATATCATGGAAAAGACTTGAAGACCTTCGTAAAGACTTATTATATTCCTCTTTTGAGTGGATCTGAAAATGAAAGAGAAGAAACACACCTTGATAACCTCCATGTAACTTCGTAGTATTCACCCTTCTAGTTTCAGAGTTCGTAGAAGCCAACATCCAGTAATAGCCGTGGTGCTTTTGGCTTTCACACCTCCCCCTACCCCTCCTACCCCCATCCCCCTCCCCTCCAAGAAGAAGTATTTGATGATATTAAGTGACCTGTTTTCAAAGAAACTAGATTGGATGATCTGGAACAATTTTGGTTTTCATGTGAAGTTGTATGGACAATGAAGTAGATCAATGAAGAGAATATAAAGAAAGTGCAACTCGTTATGAGGCTTCGAGATAGAGAATTGACATAGTATATGAAGTATTAAAACAATCAAAACAAAACGTTTGAAAATATTAAAAAAACACTGATAAGAGAATGTAAGAAGCCAAAGTCTAAGTTGCAGTGCATCACCGAGCTAAAAGAGATCAAACAGAAACCTACGGAGTCTGGTTGGAAGTTTGATAATAGATTTAAGGTGTTATTCGATCAAGTAATATTTGACATAGCTTCATATTAACATCAAGAATGGTTTATAGCTATGCTTCTACCACATATTGGATTGCCATTGATGCAACAAAAGATATAAACTCAATTCGAAGCTCTACAAATTGTAATAAAATTGGAATCTTCGCCTATGGGAGATACTAAAAAAAGGCATGCAATGGATTTAGAATGAGCTGGAGAACATAAACCTATAGATACAAGACATCAATAAAAGAAAAGAAGTTAGAGAAAAAGTATGGTGTACAAAGTGCAAATCAGATGACCATTCTAAAGAAAATTTCCCTATCCTTAGGTTTTACATGACTGGTAGGGCACCAAAGCCCTTAAATGCAGGATCTAGCTTATGGTGCGAAATATGTAAGACTAGAGTCCCACATTGTTCAAAAGATTATTATTTGTTACAAAAATATCTATAGACTCCAAAGAATCTATATTGCAAATTCTGTAAATCAGTAGGACACGATGAGAATAATTGTCGTGCTTATGAACTAATGATGGAGAGTGGTGCCGACGCTTATGAAATGTAATCAGAAGAGCATGGACATGAGAAAAATGGACAACATCATGGTCGAGGAGGTTACCAAGGAACATTTTGAGGACGTGGACAGATCATCTACTATAACTGCAGCCAACCAGGTCATTTTTGGAGAGAGTGCTAGAACCCCACAACGACATGTAAGTACTGTAAAACCTTTGATAATGTAATTTAAGAATGTCTTGTACTTATGGAGAAGGTGAAAGAAAAAAGGAATCAACAGTCAAGAAAGAATATCCAAAGGATGACTGCTAAAAGGAGGGCCGACGAACCTCGAATTAGTATTGTCACTAAAAGTGGAGTTGTGACCTGTAGTGATAAAGTGGATTAAAAGAAAGAATTTGAGATTGCATGGGTCAAAAAGACTATGGAGAAAGTTCTTCCTTTTTATATTCAGAAATAAAAAGAAGTATTTATGGAAGAAAAGTGAAGTTTTATGGATTTTAGAGCTTTTACCTCTATTACACAAGAAAAGCCCAATCAGAAAAGTAATTCTGACGTGTCATCAAACTCGATGCAAAACCGAGCCCTGACGCAGAATCGAGCTCAACACAATACCAGGATTCAACAAATCAAGTAGGTATTTTATATTCTTTTCTGAAGAGTTCTATGAAATTGTTAAGAGATCAAAAGTTTGTAGAATGGCTTCAGGAGTTGATAGATTCCTCTACATCCAAAGAAACACTGCGAAGTGATATGTGTGCAGTCAATAATTTTCATCGACAGAAGAGAACTGTAAGAGATATGAGGCTTAATGCGTAGATAAGAGAGTATGAGATGGACCAAATTATTCTGGATTTAGGAACTGATGCTAATGTCTTGACGAAGCACACATGGGAATTAATGGGTAAGTTGAAGCCACAGTTTTCCCCTATTTAGTTAAGGATGGAAAATAAGCAAAATATCTTCCCTCTTGGAAGACTACCAAGTGTCATAGTGCATACTGAAGGAGTTCCCACTATTGCTGATTTTGAAGTAATAGATACTGTTAATGACAATAACCCTTATCTTGCATTTCTCAGAATTGACTGGGCATTAGAGAATATGGAAGAAATTAATTTGAAGAAGAGATAGATGATATTTGAAGGAAACAATATGAGAGTAATTTTTCCCTTGGATCCATCAAAAGGAGAAAGATATAGAGAGACAATCAAAGAAGAATATTGTGTAGGTGACATAAACAATATCTATCAAATGATAGTGAAAGAACAAGATTGTGTTAACCCTACTGCAGAGGGAAATTTGAATTGAGATCATGACAGATTTTGTACCTTAGACTTAGAAGAAGAGTTGGAGAATTAGCAGAATAGGCTGCATGAAGTATTCATAAGGCGTTGTGCAAGAATTACCAAATTTGTTCATTGTATGATATGTGAGGTATGTAGCCTACCTTCTTATGATGGCTTAGGTGATGTAAATGTTTTTCTTAATAATTATGAAGAACAAGTTCTAGAAAATCAAAGGTTGTAAGCATTGAATATAGCCTTGAAAGCTACCCTTTCTACATGGTGGAATGCACACAAGAAGAATATAGGACGTTGGAAGGAATGTCAAAGACTGAGAGGGATAGGGTTTGGAAAGATAGATACATATATGGAGATAAAATATGATGGTGAAACTAATCCTAGGAAGCATATCCGGCTATGCACTATAGTATGAAGGAGATTCCACATCAAGAATGGGTACGCGGATTCATTCATACATTAGAGACAATCCCTAAGAAATGGTACATAGAAATGGAGCTTTGACATGGTACCGTGAACTGGGAGGACATGGTTAATGGATTCATATTAACATTCAGCTTTGAGGGCAATGTCCCATACATAGATTTGGCCCTTCAAATAGTCAAGAAGATGATATTTGAGAATGTAACTCCACTGACATGGCAGCAACTTGATTCGGCTGTGTAGATAGAAAATGCACTGGAGTGTTATAACCTTACTTCATATGAAGAAGAAGATCCTCGTAACATCAACATAGAAGAGTCAGAAGGATATCGCAAAGTAACCGGACCTGAGATAGAGATACCATACATAACAAACCCACTAAATACCAATAAGGTAAGATTTGGATGAAAGAGGGAACCCAAGTTTGCAACAATAGGAGACTACTCGGATGAGGAGACAGTAAGTAAATTTACATAGTTACCTCATGAATATCAAGAACTGTTTCCCACTAAGTTTTCAAAGATGAAGGGTATAATAGGAGATCTTGGAGTCATGAAGATTCCCCTTAAGCCTAATGCAAAGTTGTATAAGGACAACCCTACCCCTAGAACTTTGCTCTAGGGAAAGGAGAAAAGTCTTGGTGCCACCTCTAGTTGAAAGTGGGCATTGGAATCTAAACTATATTGTAGAGAGAGATTTGACATAGGAAGTTACTTTGCTACATTCTAGGGATTGTCGAATTTTGTAGGAGCCTCGATGTAAGAAGGGTTTCTTCGCTACAATATGGGATGCATCAAAGTTTTTTGGGAAAATATGACTGTTAAAATGGAAAGTTTGCATTGAAACATGCAGAGTGATGCATTTATGAAGATAGATTGCATAGATCTAGCGATAGATATACACATGTTGGTGAATCAGTACCCTCACTTTCATTGAACCTATATGAGCAGTATAATTGTGTCACGAAGTTTAAGGTTGACTTCCACAATGTCACATACAAGATCGTAGGGACACAACGAAGACATGGTATCCCCTGCCATATTTATCGAGATAAGCCAATATCCTAGCATAGATAAAATAGTGGCCCATGAAGTGGATCAATGCACTGGAGACACATAGAGAGGATACTTTGACAGAGGAGGACACAATGCAGTTTGGGGAAGAGAGTTGGAAGGATAAGGATGATCAAGAGTAAGAACAAGAGGAGTAATATGAAGAGGGTATCTAGGATCCTCCTTAAGGTGATGAGTAGAACAGAGAGTCTGAAAATGCAAAGACAAACCCATCTATTGCAGAGAAGAGGAGGGGACGCGCCGAAGCTGCCATAAGAAGAAAAAAGAAGTAGAATGCAAATAAGACAAAGGAAATAATGTCATCGGTCATTATTGATAGGGACTTAGACCTGATTGGGGACATAATTCACGAAGAAACAACAGAATCATGGAGCATGCTAGAGGATCACTATGTCATACTTCTAACAAGTGACACGAACTAGATTGGATAAATGAAGACATTAGCACAGACAGTTAGATAGCTAGCGCAAGCAGAGGAGAAGCTTGAAGAGGAAACACTAGTAGAGCCTACAATTGGGGCGCAGATAGCACCGATACCTGTCGGAGCCCTGCAGTTTGACTCTATCAAGGTAGATTAGTAGACCAAAGAGTGGAGGTACGTGAACATGAACATCATTGCAATGCCACTTCAAATATTAGACAAGCTACATCTAGAGATCATAGATAAGCTGAAGCAACATGAAAAAATCACTTTGTAGTTAAACATTCAAATAGAGAGAGAGCAAGATTCGCTGAAGTAGAAGATCAATGAGGCGATCCAGGAGAGGGATCAGGTAGTACAACAACAACAAAAGCTGATGGAGGTGGTCGAAGAAACATGTCGCGAGGTTCTAGACATTGATGTCCGAGAAGAGGAACTAGTGAAGGACAAGGTTGTGAAGCTCGACCTTGTAGTAAAAGGATACAAGGATAAGATCGTGAATGTGGAATTTACATATGAGATGAAGATCAACGAGATACAGATGCAGCTACAACCATCCACGCCAAAGGAAGTGTGAGAGCAGAGAGAGGCTGACATGAAGGGGTCAATGGCCGACATCTCCGCAGTAGTGGCACATTGTGGGAAGCTATTAGACAAGAGATTACAGATTTGGACTTCACTGCAGGAAGATCCAAATGCACAAAAATCATAAGAGGACATTTAGTAGAAGTAACAACAGTTGGAGGAGATTCGAGCAACTGTGAGAACATTACCAATATCACAGAAGCTCACAAAAGTCAATGAGGGAAATTCCCTCTAGAAGAAGATTGAGGAGCTGAGAAAGGAAGAGTAGAATGTGATAGAGAGAACTCAACCACAACAAGACGATGCTCTCCAATTGTCACAAGTAGTGGATGGAAATCTTCTAGATCTTCGACAGAGAGAGGAAGCAGTGATGCAGAAGGCTACAGGACCACCGACAAAAGAACTATTAAAGGAAGTGTGCAGTGAACATAAGTAGGTCACAGAAATTTTGTAGCAGTTCAACAACACCTACAACAACATTGCGATGAAGATAATAGGAAAATTGACTAATTGACTCGGGAAGAGTCATATGTGAGTGTTGGGGGCCTATTGGTCGTAGCACAACTTGGCCTAGATTTTTGCAAAGACTACATTTTGTGGTGCAGAGCATGCAATAGAGCACTCAACGAAGCACACAGTAGAGCATGTAGTGGAGCACACTTATATTGCGCAGTGTGGTAAGGGTGGGTGGAAACCCCTCCTTTTCATAAAAGTGCATGATTTTGTAAGGAATAAAAGGGTTTTCAGGCCATAGTTACTTGTTTTAAGGAGTCTATGGTATTTTTTTGAAGTATCCCTACAATGTAATACTATATATTGGGTTAGATTATAAGAAGAAATATCAGCTAGTCTTGATCCATATCAATGTTATGGGTGAATTATTGTGATCTGTAATTTGGTAGCAAAGGAGAGGCTCTGTTGTTGAGTGCACAAAGGCCTAGGGAAGAGTTTGCATCTGATTGTGTAGATAGCCTGAAAGTTAGTGCACATGCCAAGAACTGGTTTGTATTCAAAGATTCATTATATTAAGCAATAGTTCTTGTCGACATAGACCTACACTAGGTTGAACGATGTTAATTTGATGTTTTTATGTGTCTATTTTCTTATTATATATTGTAGAGTAGTATTTATTATAGTTTCATTTTATTTCAGCACAATGATAGCTTATGATTTTATATGGAATGTTTAAGTGATTAATATAATGTGGCGTAGTGATTTATATATGTTAAGAATAAGATAACATAATAATACCACATCTCCTAGTCCGTTAAGGCTGTAGAAACATGGTTCTCCAACGTCCCATAGTCACTTCGGGTGAGACTACGATATGCTTGCATGCGATTGCTAAAAGTGCCAGTGATCAAGGGTTTTGTTGGTGCAAAATATAGACTGAACCTGGGTCAGCCCAAATCAAGCCAACACTTTCCCCCATACTATTGTTGTCATGATAAGGATAAGCAATGATTGGTTATGGCTAAATATGATTGACCATTAATGACCATGTTAACCATTGTTGAGCACGTTTAACCATGGTTGAAAATGGTTGACTTCTTGCCCATGTTTGATCATGGTGAGCTTGTTCGACCATGGATATATTTATATGAGGAAGGTTGACTATGGACAAGTATGGTTGAGTACGAGAGAACATGGTTAACTATGGTCAAGTATGGTTGACTTTGGGTGAACATGAATTACCATGGTTGGAAATGTTTAGAAATAAATGAATATGGTTAAGCATATAGCATATCCTTGATAATGTGGTTGACCATGGATGACCATGGATGATCATGGTGGTCATGGTTGACTATGGTGAACCTCGTTAACAATTGTTGACTTGTTCCAAGAATGGTTGAATATGGTTGACTAGGTTTGATGAAAATGGCAATGGTTGATCATTGTTCATCATGTTTTCTATGCTAGATATGTTGACTATGGTCAACTATGATTGATTATGTTGACTATGTGATTATGTTCACTATGGTCAACCATGTTGCAATGGTTCACCATTGTGAACACTATTAACTACTGTAACATTGATATTTTGTGACCATGTTTGACAATGTGAACAACAATTGACCATGTTTCAACATATTTGACAATTAATACTATGTTAATATATATTAACCAAGGTCAACCCATAGTACGATACATACACTATATGTTGTTGGGCACATTATAATGATGATTATTGTTGGCCACATTGCAACAATGACATTTATTTTTCATAGAAGTGTGATGTCATTTGTTATTCTACAGATGATGCAAATATTGACAATGGTTGACCATGTTCAACAATCACGGCGTCATGTGAAATCACATGTGTGATGTCATTTATTATTCCACACATGATGTCGATATTAATAATGGTTAACCTTTTTCAACGATGTTTCCATGCTTAAGTAGTAATAACCATCATGATTGAGTAGACACTTATCAGAGATGGGATGACCAAGTTTGACCATAGTCAACCATGGTTTCCTAGGTTGTCTGTGGATGACCATGGTTAACTCTTTCTAACTAATGATAAATATGGTTGATTATGGCAAACATACGGTTGAATGCGGTTAACTATGGTTAAATAAGATTAACTATAGTTGGTATATAGTTTACTTAGGTTTACCGTTGTTGACTATGGTTGACCATGATTGAAGATGTTTGAAGAGGGTCAACCATGGTTGAAAATGGTTGATGATGGATAACCATGGTTAACAAGGTTGAAGAGGATTGACAATGGTCTAACAAGGGTTAGAAATATGATTGATCATTAATGACCATGTTAATCATAGTTGACCATTTTTGAATTAGCTCAACCATAATTAAATAGGTTTTAAGTTCTTTACCATGTCTAGTCATGATGATCTTGTTCGACCATGGATGCAATTATAAGAGCATGGTTGACAACTTGACTATGGCCAGTTATGGCTGACTACGAGTAACCATGGTTGACTATGGTTGGTAATATTTAGCAATATATGAATATGGTTGAGTATGTTAAGTATGCTTGACAATGTAGTTGACCACAAATGACAATGGATGATCATGGTGGCCACGGTTAACAAAGGTGACCTTCATTAACTATTGTTGAGTTGTTTCAAGCATGGTTGAAGAAGGTTGAATATGTTTGACCAAATTGGTAATGGTTGATTATTGTCGATCATGTTTTCTATACTATATATGTTGATATGATTGGTTGTGTGGAAAGTGATTACAATGCTAGACTACATTGACTATGTGATGATCTCGACTATGGTCAGCCATGTTACAATGGTTGACCATTACGATCATGATTTTCTATTGTAACATTGATATTTTGTGACCATGTATGACCATGTTGACAATTGTTGACCATGTTTAAATGTGTTTGACAATTAACACCATGTTAATGTATATGAACCATGATCAACCCATAGTATGATGCATATGCCATATGTTGTTGGATACATTGTAATGATGTTTAATGTAGGTTACATTGCAACAATGAAATTTATTGTTGATCATGTTGTGATGTCATTTGTTATTCCACACATTTGAATAATATTTATTATTCATTAGATTTTGACACTCTTTGTCACATTGTGATGTTTTTCATAGTTCTTTGCTCTACAATCGAATATACCATTCATCACATTGCAATGATGGATATTATTCTTGCATTGCACTAGAACTTATTCTCTTTCACATTGAAATGACTTATTTTTCGTCATGTTTATGCCATTTGTTTTTCATTACATTGTGATAATAGTAATTGTTCAACATATTGTGATGTCATTTTTTATGAACAAGAAATGGTGTTATTGTGATGTCAACTATGTTCAACAACTGAACAACATAACAAAAAAATAAGAAAACATGTTTATGTACGGATAACCATTATAAAGCATAGTTAACATCATACAACATAATCAACCACTAACAAATTGACCATCCAAATTAGGTATGTCAACTTTTCACAACATTTTGTCATGGTTGATGAATTGTCCATAGTTGACCTATTGATCATGGTTCACCATGTTTCTTGAAATTAACTCTGCTTGACAATGTTTGTCCACACACAACATTGTTTATTAATAACATTAATATTGATAATAACATTGATGATAAGAATAACATTATTATATTAAAAGCCCCAAGGGATAGCTCAATTGGTAGTTCTTGTTGCTAAGTACCTTGCCAATTTGGGAGGTCATAGGGTCAAATCTCTTTGATGCCCTTGGGGTTATGGCTGATCAGATAAATTGGTGGTTAGATCCCTTCGGGTGAATCTTCCCAGATTACTACCCTTGGATGTAGTAGCCTATAAGTGACCGCAAACCTTAGTGGAAAAAAAACATTATTATAGTATAATTCGATGAATTTTTACATATAATATTATTATTGCATTAATGATATTGATAGTGCTTTTATATTATACTTAATGTATTGCATTTAATAATGTAACATTGTTAGTGTTATTAATGATGTTACTACTAAAATTATTATTAATATTAATAATTAATATTAAAGTTATTTTTATTTAATGTTAATATTATGATTTTAATATAATTCACATTAGAATTACTACTACTATTACTAGCAATACTAACAGTAAGATGATTTGGTTCATATAATAATAATAATATATTGGTGATATTAATATTGGTTTTATCTAATAATTAATATATTACACTAAATAACATAATGTTTTTAATGTGTTTTTTCCTTTTTTGAATTTAGACACTTTGCATTATACAAATGAGGATTACATAAACCAAAACGTTTTTGCTAATGGTCTTCTTGAAGGGAAACCAGAACAATAATAGAATTTTAGAGTCTTGAGATTGTTAATGGATCATCTAACTAGAGCATCTTGTAAATAGAAATTTATAAAAATAGGTTGGTTGTACCAGGTCTTGACATACATCGACATGAGAAGAAAAAACAAATTGCTATTGCTACAAGAAAAAAATTATAGTCATAATAACTTTTGGGAAAAATATCCAAGCACCATCATTGGTTGGTCACTACTCTCATCTGAGGAGAAGGAGACATTGGTTCATCTCTTGGCTAGAATGGTCATCTTGTGATGTATACTGTCAACATTTTCCTCCACCTTTTCCAATCTGATAGAATTCTCATGTTGAGTCCTCCTATACCTCCCTATCTCGTCTGCAATATTCAATTAACATTTAACCTTGTGTCGACTTCCTGGCATGATTTATGAAGTAATGGAAGTATAAACAATGTGCCAAAAATAATGTGATCCACAACTCGCCTTCATTTGAGCTAGCATCATATCGAGGTGAGCGAATGCCAACTCTTGGGAATGTTCATTGCATAATAATATTGTTAATATTATTAACGATGTTAATAATATTAATAATATATTATTATAAATATTAGTATTAATTTTAATATTAATTATATTAAAATTACTAATTAAATGGTGGTATTATTAATATTATTCTTAATATCATCATGTTGTGACTATTAATTTAATTAATAATTTAATATTAATAATAAAATCGATAATATATTATATTATAACATGATTATTACATATTATTAAAATTAAAAGTGGTTTATATATAACAATATTATATATAGTGATAATAATTAGTGTATTTATGTTATGTGAGAAAAACGACCATAAACAAGTTTTATTGGGTAGTCTCATAATTCTTTTTTGAATTATTATTATTACTATTATTATTATGATGCACATAATAATAATATTATTAATGCGTTTGCTTAAATATTATTAATAACAATAATATTAATCATAGTATAACATTAGTAAGAGAAATATTTTAGTATAATAGCATCATTATCTTAAAATGATACTATGTATCATTATTGAATTAATAAATGTCATTAAGGTTATTAATAATATACTGAAGTTGTTATTAACCTTAACATTATTAATTTTGTATAAAAAAAAAATCGGAAGAAGTCACATTGGAGATTTAGGTCCACGTGTTTGGAACCAACAAGTGTGGTTCATCTTCAGGACACGATGAAGAAACAGATCTAGGAAGAAGGTTAAATAGGGAGATAGATCAACCCAACAGCTAGAAAAAAACGGTTGAATTTGACCAGGGGAGGAAAATGAAAACTCTGATATTATTTAAATAAATTTTATTAATTTATTAATTATTTATTTATTTTTATTAACTCAACGATTATATTTGACTAGGGTTTTAATAATATTTATTTATTTATAAAACCATTTATTTTTACCTTATTTAAATATATAAGCCCAAGGCAACGTGATCATTATAAGCCCAACCTATCACATTTAAAACATTTAAAACGATTAAATGTCCTAAGACATTCATATCAGATTCCTCTAAATCTTTATGGAGTAGTCTACCTAGGCGGTAGAATGGCCCGTTTTCCGGCACCGGCCGGAAAATCGTTCGGCTCCGGCCGCCGGCCATCCCGCCACCCTTCCCTAGCTCCGCCACCCTCCTTCGCCGCCACCCTCCCCTGGCAATCCTGACATTCCCTGAGAATGGATCCGATCGCAGCTGTAAATCCTGACATCGCCTGACAGATCGGGGACAAGCTGGAATGTCAGGAACAGAGAGTTATTGGTCGTTCCAATTTGAATTGAGGAGGTGCGATCCGCGGTTGCTCCCTCACTCACCTTCCTCCTCGACTCGGCGCCCGGAGCTCTTCAATTCCGCTCTGCAGCTCCAAACCCAGGTACCATGCGCTCTGCAGTCCTACTTTCCTGTGTTTCAAATTGATAAAGTCGTTGTGCTCATCAGTTGCAAAACGGTTTGGATTCAAGACTTCAGGATGGGCGAACAATGTTGAATCCTAGAGCGCATTAGTTAAATTAGCCATATAAATTTTTTTAGTGGCAGACAGTGAACAGAGCATGAGGGAGTTTCGAGCCTTTTTCCCTATTTCCCATTGTGGAGGACCAGATACTTCTCTGTGCAGATTGAAGAAGCATTTATGTTCATGTGGGTAATATTAATCCTGACATCTATTTCTATAAATGGATGGAAAACGAGTCTGGATAGTCAAGCCAAGGCGAATACTGCTTTGGGGTTCTGCATTAACATGTTCACTTGTTCTGGGTTTGTGTTTTCTAACCTTCAATGCAGTCATTGTGTTGCCCGAGTGGATCCATTTCCCTGGTTCCATGGGCTTGTTTAAGAAATCCGAAGTATTTGAATCCACTGAGGACATTGAATCTAGAGACAAAATGCAGACTTTGTTTTCCAATTCCTTATTCCCTCCATTAACTCTGAACTTGTCTGCAGAGAAAGAGGAAGGCCAGGCAAAAGGAATGAGTGCATTTAATGATAAAATGAATGGACCCATTTATATTAGGACCAGTCCACCTGTGAAAAAGAATGGCGAGTTTAGGGAACTTAGCCCCAGCCCTAGCTCCAGCCCTGCGGTTATTCCATATATTAATACCACAGTTATTGCTTCTTCAAGCCCTTCCCCTACTGCTGGGGTGAGTGAAAGCATTTTAGGTCCCAACAAGCCCAGAACTGAAGTGGGTCATATTGAAGGTTCAAGCAGAGACAGTGTGAAGAATCTGGCACCGGTACCCAAGGCAAAGAGTGGGATGATGACTCTATGCAATATATTTGATGGAAAATGGTTTCTTGACAACTCCTATCCCCTGTATCGGACAAGGTCTCGCCCCTTCATAGATGAAGCATTCGACTGTGAAGCAAATGGTAGACCAGATTTGGATTATATGAAATAGAGATGACAACCTCGAGACTGCAATCTTCCAAGATTCAATGCTACCGACATGCTAGAACAATTAAGAGGCAAGCGGCTTGTTTTTGTTGGGGATTCCATCAATCGAAACCAATGGGAATCCATGCTTTGTCTTCTAAGTGAGGCTGTTCCTGAAAAGAGACGAGTATATGAAACTCATCATCGAAAAATTACGAAAGAAAAAGGATTCTATACCTTCATGTTCATGGATTATCATTGCACAATTGAATTCTACGTTACCCACTTCTTGGTCCAAGAGGGCAAGGCGAGAATTGGAAAGAGAAGAAGACAAACTCTGCGGATCGACAGGATTGATAAAGCTTCCTCTAAGTGGAAAGGAGCTGATATTCTGATATTTAATTCTGCACACTGGTGGACTCACTCCAAGACATCAGAAGGGTACTTCCTAGAATCTCTTCAGATGGTACAACTTAGCTTTATGGATGTTGAGGACATTCTCAACTATATCTAATTGCAAAAATTTTAGGGAGCTGCAAAAATATCTTCTTCTCTATGCCTAATGTTCTCATAACATTGGATACTGACAGACGAAATTACTATGAGGAAGGAGGCCAAGTGCATCCCTATTTTGATGTTCTTCTTGCTTTCAGAAGGGCATTTATGACATGGACATCAGGGGTAGACACACATGTAGACCCTAGAAAGACTCATGTCTTCTTTCGGAGCTATTCACCATCACATTTCTGGTGAGACATTCTGACTATTTGCTTGCATTGTTGGGGATGCTATATTTTTCTTGCAGTCTCTCTGCTGTAGCTTAATACTTTAAGTTGGCTGGAAACAGGGGTGGACAATGGAATTCGTGGGGAAGATGTGTGGGTGAGTCCCAGCCTATCTTCGATGACACATTAGTGGGTTATTATCCTGTACAGATGAAAATAGTGGAGGAGGTAATAAAACAAATGAAAACAACATTAACTTTCTTGAATATCACAAATCTGACAGAATTTCGAAAAGATGGTCACCCTTCTGTGTATGGTAGAGGATTTGCTGAAAATAAAATCTTGAATTCTCAGGATTGTAGCCACTGGTGTCTGCCTGGAGTTCTTGATTCTTGGAATGAGTACCTGTACGCAAACAAGACACAAATCAAACCCCTTATTTGGAATTGAAGCCTGATTTGGTATTTTTGAAGGAGTGTTTAATTTAAACTGTCCTAGAATCGTTCTCATCACCAATACTAGATTGTGAGTTGCTGGCAAGTTTGGAAGTGAGGAATAGGGCATGTGTCTTTATTGTAGAACCTGGTGGTGCATTTATATATCAGACACCCATACAGCAGTTGTACCTACTGTCAATAAGTTTGTTTTCAAGGAGCTGAACAACAATTGTGATTAATGCCTTCTTTCACCCTCTAAGAGAAAGCATTTCAAGTTTTAGCTTCTAGTTGTATTACATATGAGATTTCTCACAACTTGGTAGTTCTTATTTACCAAATAGAGAGCATTGTGCTAATGAATTTTCCTGGCAGAGATTAATGAAAGCTTTGTACCATTTTTCTGGGCTATCTATATGTAAGTCGTTTCTCTTATAAATATTGGTAGTTAAGATATGTTAAAATATCAATTTTGCACTTGATTCTGTTAATGTTGGTCTTTTAGATTAAAGTCAAGCGGGTTTAACTGAAAAAATTGCTTAATTCAACTCTCTTCAAGTAGTTCCTGTGGTGTTTTAAGAAACCTATTTTCCCAATTCCCGTGGTGCTTAAGAAACTTATTTGCCCTTGCTCTGATTTTTTTTTGCTCTGTAGTAAATGTACTGTAATTTAATTTTCTGCAGTAAATGTATTGTAATTTAATCTGACATATCACTCTCTGCCTTATGTGGGTAGTTGGAGATTTGATTTTGATTTTTCCATCTTTTGTTTAAAAACATGTCCACAGGTAAGAGGTTCATACCATACTTCATATATGTTTGATTGCTTGTGTTAGGAAGTTTGCTATCCTAGATCTACTTCCCATTTTTTATGTTTAATTCACAAGACTCTCAAGTTTCTATTAAAACTGGCTTATAACTTTTTCAAGTTTTTACTAAAATTGCCTCTTTGTTTCTAAACCAAGGCCTGTTTGCAGTAAAGCTAAGTAAGGGCTTATAGGCTTATGGGTATTTTGACTTTTGATGCTATTGGATTACTTATTTTCATCTAAGGATAACAAAATGGAGCAATTGATCCTATTGAGACAGAAACTGGTTTCTGTTTTTAGAAGGTTCTATTAAAATTGGCTCACGTCTCTTTCATGTATCTACTAAAATTGGTTCGTTGCTCTTAATGCAAGATCTCTTTGTAGTAAAGCTAAGTAAAGGCTTATGGAGAATTTGACTTAAGGTCCTGTTGGGTTACTTATTTTCATCTAAGAAGGACAAGAGAAAGGAGCAATTTTTTCTTTTCATTCCCGTCAATTACCATAGCATCATTTAAATTCAGTGATCTTGGCATCAATGCAATGAATATTCAGCGTGTTAATCCGGATAAAGAAGCACATTATCTTTTGAAATGGATGAAATACGTTATTAATTTATATTTATTTTGATTTTTAATTTATTAAACATGGAGAAGATTAAAACCATGGAAGCTTTAGATTTGAGCAGAATTAAAAAAAAAAGGAAATTTTAGAGTTGAGTAGAATTAGGGAAAATGTAAAGTTTAGAATTAAGTTGAATTTATGTTCATTTTTTAAGCTACTTACAGGATTTTGAACCAGCGATCTGGATTTGGAATCAGCGATCTTCACATAAAAAGTGCCTTAAAACAATGAGCTTTATCATGGACTCTTCTAAGTCCATGGATTAAATTAAATTAATGTTAATTTATTTTATATTTTATATTATTTCTTAAATATTAAATAATATAACCAGTTTCAGGCTACCTCTAGAATTTGGCTTACATGAAATTGTTGATATCACAATTTTTTTTCTTTAAACTGTGATTTCAACCATCTAGGTTGATTGAAGAACCTGTTACACTCTAATATTGCAACTTTGGGTACTTGAGATTCCGAGATTTGATTTGTGGACAATAGATATAAACAAGAAAGATTGTATGAGTGCCCTTTATGAACAAGTATGTCACTTGTTTATGTACAATATCTCATCACATGCATTGTAAAAGCAGTTAATTTCATTTTATAAATAATAAAACTGAGAAATAAGATTTTGCAAGTAATCAAGAGGGTCAATTGAGTTTATTTCTAGTGTTTAAAAAGAATGATTGCTATCTTTGCTACTCAAATTTAATTGTCATTATATAATGACTTTAAATCTTGTTATAAGGTCTTGAACCCTAAAAAAATCCATGAAATGCTTGATTTACATTAAAAAAAAAATACTCATATAGATTGAACAGATAAATTGGCAAAATGCAACTTTACTTTCGAACTATCTCTCAAAGTCTTCCAAAAACAGGTACTATCCAGCCAATTATGTAAACTGGAAGAGAAATAAATTGAAACTAGTTTCAAGAGAAATATGTGTTATTAAGAATAAATTGCTTATAAACATAGTAAAGAAACCTTTCATCACTGATCAACGACCAACGAACAAATCACATAGCATATCAATATCTCTCCAGAAACGAAGCTCTGAGAAGGTGTTTGGAAGGATCAGACAACATCATAATGTATTGATGATAATCACAAAACCATGAAT